>JAVJIF010009697.1:0-169898 GCA_038442645.1 Agave tequilana
GGCTCTGGCGTTCTTTAATCCAAAAGGCATGACTTTGTAGAAGAATTTTTTGGCCAGTAGTGAAGGTGTCTTGTTCTCATCTGACGATTACATTTTGATCTGGTTGTAACTCGAATAGGCATCCATGAAACTGAGTAGCTCGTGACCCGCTGTGACCTCTATGAGTTGGTCTATCTTCGGAAGAGGGAAGTTGTCTTTAGGGCAACTTTCATTGAGATTAATAAAGTCGATGCACACTCTCCACTTGCTGCTCTTCTCTTTACGAGGACCGGATTGACGAGCCAATCCGGGTAGAGCGTCTCTCGATAAAGTCGGCTCGGAGCAGGTCGACCTTGTCACTGAGAGCTTGGCTCCTCTCCTCATTCATCTTTCTTGGTTTCTGCTTCACTGAGATGACCCCGGGGCCGGTGGCGAGTCGGTGATAGATATGGCAGGATCGATGCCCGACATGTCGGTGGGAGCCCACGCAAACACGTCTAGGTTGTTGGAGAGGAATTACTTGAACAGGACCTTGTCGTCGGCGGGAAGTCTCGTCCTAACCCAGAGAGCTCATTTCGAATCCAAGGGGTCCGCATGGAATAGTTTGGCTTTTCCTCTTTCGACTTGTTGTCCAAACTTCCCGACTCGTCGGCGGAGTCAGAGTTTTGGCTTTCGCCGTTTTGTGATTGCTATTGATCAACAATCTGTTTTTTCTTTTTCCCCGCTGGGAAATCACCGCGTTGGCCGCCTTGCCAACCTTCGGTGTCAAGGACGACTTCTTTCTGACAATTGCGCTGATGATACGGGACATCGCCTGGTCTCCCCTTATGTCTATGGTCCTGTCGGAGTGGGATACTGGAGAAGCTGGTGGTGGCTTGATGGGATGACCTTCATCATGTGGATTCAAGGCCTCACAAGGATGGCGTTATGTGGGGATGCTATGTCGATCACGTAGAAATCCGTGACGACATTGTACGGGTCCGCCCGAAACGAGTGAGACCATGTCAGGTGAGTGAGTCTCGTTACTGTCAAACCCGTACAGATGGGATCGGGTTTGCGGGTTGATCATGGCCGGGCCATCTCCGGGTGTCCTTCATCTTGTCTAGAGGCGCCCCCATACAAGATGTTGATGTTGCTCCCGGCGTCGACGAGATCTTGGACACTCGCAATTCCCATGTGCATGGTGATGATCAGAGCATCATTGTGCGGGAAAAGGACGGTGTGGGCGTCTGCGTCGGAGAACGTGATCAGCCTACTCGGGGTCGAGGGTGGACCTGTCAGGACCATCTGGCGGGCCATGTTGACGTAAATGTCCCTCTCTTTCGTGGTGGTTCCCTCTATCGGGGAGGTGTCAAAGATGGCATTTACTTTCCGATAGTAGATGAGGGCTTGAGTCGCCTGACCCTCCGATTGTGAATTCTCTGGGACATCTCTATGCACCCTGGCCTCCGAAGGCTGCCCGGGGTCAAGGATGAACTCTTTGAAGTATCCCTGATTCACTAGCTCCTAGAGCTGCTTCCAGAGGTACCGATAATCGACGGTTCGGTGGCCATCCCATCGTGAAAAGCGCGGTACTCTTCAGCCCTGAATCTTTCGGGTTACGCCTCTTCCAAGGTTGGTCCTTGATGGCGTTGAAGACGTGCTCGACGGAGATTTTGAATGGTGTGAACTTCTCTTGTTCTTTGTTGGCCTTTGCCTAGTTTCGAGAGGCCTTTTTTTTGATGGCCTTGGAAGCCCGATTCTAGCTCTTTTGGGGCGTAGCAAGTAGTGGCTTCGGCTTTTCCCTTCACCGCCCCTCTTAGGTGATAACTGGTTATCCCGAGACCCTCCAGTCTCGCGGTCATGAGAGGACTGGGACTTTCGCAGGACCTCGAGTTGGGCGAGGAGACGATTCTGAATGCTGTCTGATGCGTCCCTCTCCAGTGCGGCTTCCTCACGCTCACGGGCCGCTCGCTCACGTTCGCGGGCTGCCTCTTCCTGCTGCTCGTCCAGTTGCTTCTGGAGGTTGGCGAGCATTTGGAGGAGTTGGCCCTCGAGAGAAGCTGAGCCTTGTGTCTGTTGCCTCCCACATCTACTGAAGCGGTCGGGGACGATTGCGCTTTCCCGACATCTTCAATGAGGCTGTTGGGTTGAGGAGGGGGTTGCCCCCCTCCCATTATGCCTCAGCAGCAATTGATTTATCCTTCAAGGAGGCGATAGCGGCTTGAGGGAGCTTCTTCTTGGTGGAGCCATCTCCGTCTGACTAGGTTTTTTGAGGAAGGGATTAAAGAAGGGGAGATCTTGAGTGTGAACTTAAATATAGATCTCAATGAAAGCACCAAATGCAGTGAAAATTTTCTGAGAACTTTCCCACATGCATCAAAATTGCAGAAAATGCACAGATCAATACTCACAGCAAATATACAGAGATTTATGTGAAACCCAAAACGAAAGGAAAAAATCACGGGAAAAAGATTCTACTTTAATCTGAAATTATTACAAGCAGAGATCAATGGCTCTGTAATTACAGGTGCGTTAGGGTTTTTGTGATCCAACCCCTCTCGTTGGAGAGGATAAGTATTTATACATGAGAGAATAACTCTAGGTAACTGTTTAATCAAGGCGGTTGGCCTCAATCGTAACAACTCTATCTGTTGGTTGTAACTACTTGATTTGTTAGCTGTAACCGCCTGATATATTGGCTGGAGATAAGATTTGTTGGCCAGAGATAAGGTCTATTGGTCGGAGATAAGATCTTTTCAATCTATGCAGTTAAATTCTGATATGGTAGTTCCGAAACTCCCGTCGTTGAGCTGTGCTAGAGGAATCTTCCAGAGACTTCTAATGTAGAAGGGGAATCGGGCTCGTCAGTGGCTCGAGGGGTGACGTCGGGCCCGCCGAGTCGGAGTTGAACCCAAGCTCTTGGGTGCTTGACCTAAGGTGATGTTGGGCCCGACGAGTCGGGTTTGGACCTGAGCTCATGGGCGCTTTATCTGAGGTTGGATGGCGGAGGTCGACGGTCGACGGTCGAATGGCGGTCATTCCCTCGTATTCCTGGGCGTGCCACGTGTCGCGATCTCGCTTCGCAGTCGGGAATTGACCACTACAGTCATGAACATGTATGCTATAATTTTTGTGCGCATGCAGAGCTATCTATCTATGTTCTTTTCTAACTTATAAATCCTTATAATCTAAATCCAGCTAAGTTTTGATGTTAGACTAGTCATTTTACCTCATGTGGTCTTTTGTAGCAGAACAAACAACCATAAAGAATGCAGTTTGAACCAAAGAGCATTAAAGCAGAACAGCAAAATCATTCTGAAGTGAAAGTTACGAAGAGTGGATTGAAGTTATGCCACCTTTGAAACCTCTGAAGCCAACCTATGAGGGTGTGATGACAGAGACCCCAATGAATCGATCAGCTTTCCAAAGAGCACAAAGAAGATAGGCAGTGCCGCTCCGTGCACGCACGATCCCACGCTTCCGAAGAACATCAAGAAGTAATCCAGCCTGTCAGCAAATGCAAAGAGCCCTGAAGCCGCCGCGACTGGGGGACGTTTGTCCAATTCCACGCGCGTTGGCTCTTCCTGCTTCGGTTGTCGTCGGATTTCTTCGCCGGTGAGCTCAATGGCTTCCATTCTTGTTGAGTGTTGTTGTTACGACGATGAGAATAGAAACAGAGATGAACACAAGAAGAGATAACTGAGCTGCTACTCTCTTAAAATGAGACCCCCAGCTGTATGCTAGTGAGAGTTCTAGCCTGCCAACTAACTGTCCTGCTTTGTATTGAAAATTGAATTCTGATGCTTTGTGCTCTGATAGCTGGATTTGCTGTTTAAAGTGACACAATTTTGTTGTCACGAGTGGGACCTGCCAACTACTTGTGTTGGCACATTGATCACCTCCTTTATGAGTCCAAAAATGTGATGCCGACAGCACACTGAAATGGGTTGAGACCTAGAATTTCTGGCTCGAGCTCAAGATAAGTGCACAGAAATTATTTCCACAGGTAGCATTAAAATGGCCATGGATTTGGGTTGAAGTAGTTGGGTTTTTAGGCCTTTAAGTATTTAGGTCCAGGAAACACGGCTATATTTGCGTTTCCATGGCTATGTCCGACCTTTTGGATAAACACAAAGTATCCATGCATCAGTAATCTGTGTGTGTGATATCAACTGGCATGGCTCAGGCCAGAACCATTCCCTCCCTTGCAGAAGATTATGGGTTCAAAACTTTCCATTCGCAGTTAAACAAGGGGATTTTTCGAACTAAATTCGCAGGATGTGCTAAAAGCATATTAGGTAACAACTGGACTTTACAGCATACAGAAATCACTAAGCTCAACTAGCGGTTTGTGTAGACTCACTAACGTCGCACACAAGACTGCAAATGGAGATGCTTACAGTTTCGTAGATGCTAAATCGCTGTGATTCGTGTGTTTCTGTCCGTTTCAAAGTCGCAAAGTGTAATCTTAAAGAAAAATGCACCCCCCCAAGGGGGAGAGGTATCGGTTGCAGTGCAGGCAATTGATTTCTCCCCTATTTAAGGGGGAACTTGGAGTTACTCCCCTTGCTGTCAACACGATTGCTTGGTGGAAATAAAGAAAGACAATTCAAGATGGTTTTGTACTCGTTTGACATTTCTCTGTCTGTGAGCAACCAACACTTTTATTTTATTTTTTCGCTAATAAACTCAACCATCAACGGAATTCACCGGCGATCTGTGGAGACCAAACCTGGGGTCTGGTTGAGGCCGGTACGGATATTCACAATAAATTGATTAAAGCACACACTAAAATTTGAATATATATATATATATATATATATATATATATATATATATATATATATATATATATATATATATATAACCCTCCATAAAAAAAAGACTAAAATAGCATTTTAGTCACTTAAAATTATAAATTTTACCTTTCAAATGCACATGCTCATTTTTTAATACACCGACCCAATTAATTAATATAGTCATTCAACAGTACACTTTTTTTTTCTTTCAACGCAACAATCTCTTGTATTATTCATCTTTAAAAAAATCTTAAAAATTTACAATTTAAGCATGTTCGATCAAATCAGAGCGAACATAGTTCGATGTTGGGTCTCAATTGGCCAAACAAAAAACCTCGAGATCCCCCACGGAGAGTGTGACAGCATTGCCAAGATCTACAAGGGGGTGATCGTACGGGGCAATGCTTGCGGCCATGGGGAAGGTGAAGGACCCCGAGATCGGGGCCTTTATCGAGTTGTGCGTGGCGACGCCAAGGGCCAGGCCTTCTGCCTCTGAATTGCTACAGGACACGTTCTTCTACTGTCACGAGCGGATTCTTTGGATCTTAAACCACTCAAACTCGCGCGACACTTAGCTCACTCTTTTTCCTTAGAAGCTAAGTTAAGCCAGCCTAACCCTCTCACTCACTCAAGAGAGAGAACACTTGAGAGAAGAAGCATAAGCTTGTATTGCTTATGCTTACTTTGTTGTCTTCAAATAAGCATCATTGACCCCTATTTAAAGGCAAGGGCTTGTACAATGAACTCTCTAGATTTGAAGGCTTCTATAATATTTAGAAGTTCTTATAAATTCATGCCTAAATATATTCCTCTAGAATCTTCTATGGAATATCTCTCTTTACATGATATTTATAATATTGTTCTAAAACACTCTAAAACTCCTTAAAGTATTCTAGCAACTCTACCGCATAGGATGAGCCCAACTATACAAAATGAAGCAATTCGTGACACCACGGCCTGGATGATGAGCCCATCACGCTGCCTGTGGACTGCAATCGCACTCCATCGGTGGATGATCTTACTACTCTCTGAAAGCAAGCAATGAAATGAATGAAGGCATGATACTCGCTGATTTGATTCAATCTTTAATCTTTGCTAACGTGATTTTGTATTTCCTGGAAATGGGAATCGCATGACAAAGTGTACGTATAGGTATTTTGATGAAATAAATTCCAGTGGGTGTGTGTGTGTGTTTTTGTTTTTATCTTGATATATTGGGTTTGTGTTATTTTTGGAGTGTGATTTATTGGGATTGAAATTTAAATTCATGTATTTGTTTACCCTTTTCCAGATTACTGATTACAATGAATTGATGATCAATTTTATCTCAAATTTGGCTAAGATTTAGTCCATTGAACTTGACCCATTGGCAATTGGTCCCTATCTCTCTCACAATTAATTCCAATGAGAAATTGCTGATGGGCAAAAGAGAAGGGTATTGTAGCTATGAAAGACTCTGATCATAATCGCATGTGCTTCGGACTTGTGCAGGTTGTGCAAGTTTGTAGCTGTAAACAAGATTTCAGGATAGTGCATCGTATGGCCTGAAGTTTGCTTTGATTGTCAAAGTAACAGAAGTACAAATAAAAGAGGAGCACTCAAGGAAACTTTCATATAGTCAAAAGCAAAGAGGCCAAATGAGAAGGGTATTGTTTGGCCAATGTTGGCCGAACAGAGAACTTATGTTCGGCTATTGTTGACCGAACGTTCTTATGAGTTCGGCAAACAACGGCCGAATACGTACAGAATGTTTGGCCAACTCAGACCGAACAGCTGTCGAATGAATCCATCTCGGCAGAGTTTTTCTTGAGTGTAATTTGAATCAATTTAATTCAAATAAATTTGAGTTCAAACTATAATTTAATTACAATCAAACTCAATTAACAATCTATCAACAACCAAAATCAATAAATCTACAAAAAAAAAATAAAAAAACTCATAAATTGGAGACACATTTGATATTTTAGGCATCGGATGGCTGTCTGGACGATGGTCGGACAGCGGTCTGGATGACGATCGGATGAATCTGTGTGAGAGGAGAGAGAGGGATAAAGAAAAGGAGTTAAATTTAAATAAAATTGAGGGGTAATTTTGAAATTAAGAAAAATCTTAAAGAAGTGAGATAAAAAAAAAGTATTTCAGAAAATAGGGGGGGTGTGTGTGTTAATCAATTTTCAGGGTGCACTAATCTTATATGTGCCTTAATTATATTGTTGTGTGCCAATATCTGTGTCGGGCTGAGGCCATGACGGCGAGAGAAATAATTGGGTTGAAATCGGGGCCATGTCCGTGACACGCATGAGATTCGAGCCCGGTTCCTCGCAGTGAACAGCTAGAATAACTAGATAGGAAAAAATAAAAATAAAAAAACACCCTCCATCCTAGGGATGTAAGCGGATTAAGGTTATATGAACTGAATCCATAAAGGAAAAAAAAAAGGTCATAACCATACTTAAACTTGGAACTTCCCACAATCCATTTCCAACTCTTTACCAGTGAGCCATGACTCGCTGGTGATTTGGATTTGAATATTGATATTGGATTTTTTCTAGATAGGTATTCGAATGTGGATATTCACTCTATCAAAATCCGCTTATATTTTATTTAGGGATATAAATAGATATATGAAATATCCAACACCAGTTCGTATCTGCATCTATTTAATTGAATATTGATGTCATTAATCATATTCGACTCCGTTTAGCATTCATTCGTTTAACATTCCCTCGTAAACAAACAGAGTAGATATGGATATTATTGTATGGGCTCCGCTTGCTTGTAAGGTTAGATTATAAAATTTTTGTTTATTTTTTGTCAAACTCTTTATGGTTTGTTTTTCATGCTCCGACATCCAAATGTAAGATCCACTCTGTTGAAGTTGATCTCTAAAAATCAAAAATCATGTTATTAGAATACTTTTTGCTTATCCATCAAGTGGGCGCAAAACGAACGGCCGAAAGTAATGAGTTGTTTAGTTCAACAGTGTATAGTATTTGAAATCTAACAAAAATTAATTTGTGAGGTTTTTTAAGTATTTAGATCATAATGAAATGGTCGAGAATTTGTATGTTTAAAGACGTAGATCTAAGAAAAATATTATTTTCGACCGTGCATTTTGTGTTCACTTGATGAATAAGCAAAAAGTATTCAAATGAAATGATTTTTAATTTTTAGAGACTTCAGATAATGTAGATCAACTTCAACGGAGTGGATCTCACATTTTGATGCCAGAACATGGGATTTGAACTGTTTAGAATTGGACTAAAAAATATACGTTTATTTTGTAGTCTAACTCATATATAATATCTATATATTTATTATTAGTAAATATATACAATAAAAATAATATATAATTATTGTACAAGTCCTTTTTGTTTGAACTTGGTACTATAAATATCAATTTTGATTACTCTATACAAAGAAAATGATGTTTACTAGCAAATAATTCATTCATAATAATAAAAAAAAGGCACAATCAGATGAAAATGTTGCTAGACTCTAACTATGAGTTGATTAGTAAGTAGACTTCACTATTATCATCCCTCAGAAATTCAATTTTATAAATGAGCTGCCAGCTCATAAATAATATTCTACAAAGAAAAACAACGGTTATATAGATATCTGAAAATTTTCTGAATCCTTGTTGTATCTTCGTAGAAGTGGATATGAATAATAATAATCAATATCCGACTCCGTTTAATATCCATCTGATAAGTATCCGTATTTTAAACGAAGCGGGTACGGATATCCGCTCCATTTACACCCCGGTATTTTATTCATTCTCACTCATAATTTACATATCCAAAGACTCCTTACACTGAGAACCAATTGGGGTGTGTTAGCTCTGTTTGTGAAAACTTCATTTTTTTTTTTTCCCCCCTCCTCCAACCTTCCGACACCTAGATTTAAATTTCAGACCTAAATAAATAAATTATTTCCCTTCTATGTTTTAACCTTGATATTTGTTTATATTAAAATAAAAAAAATAGACCAAGATTTATGTATTGCTAGATGTTAACATAAGATGTCCTTCTCACACCGTGCATCTAATCAAACTTGCAGTGGAAGTTTCACGCACTTGTGCATTCAAAGAAGCACGAAAACATCATGAAATAATTCATGAATGAAAAGCGTCAGTTATTTTTTTCTCTCCAACATAAAAATAAGGTTTTTTTTTTTTTCATATCTACACTCCAAATCTTTTTGAATTTGTATTCAACCTTGAAATTTTCATATTTTCATATCGACCCCCATGGACAAATTACCTTCCTCTGTTAACTATTGTCTATTTTGTAACGGTAGACATGTGATAATATATTTCTACCCTCGAAACTACCATCAGCAGCCGCATTGCAGTAGCAGGAAATGTGTTTTTATTAGGAGGAAAATCAAGAATAAAGAGAAAAAGAATATAATGATATTTTTACACATTATTTTAGAGTACCAGAGTGTAAAAATAAAATATTTCGCTCATCTTATTTTATTTTAGCTTATAAAGGACATTTTGTTCGAACTTATAAGAATTGGGTGGAATAAAATTCGTATCTATTCGTTGAGGATTTTTTCTATTTGGGAGCAAAAAAATTGTTATCAATGTGACCGTCCAATACGCTGTTGGCCCAATAATGGCAAAAAGTCGGCGCCTTTTTGGTGTCTTTATAAAAGTGGTGGCCCTCCCAACTTTTTCCCTAATCATCGACCATCAAACTCTAAACCCAAGATAGGCAAATTTTAATAATTATTAAGCTCATGATGTTAATAAATTTTAATTTGATACTACAACCAGTGAAAGCTTGGATTAATATAAATAATGGATTTATTTAATGGGAGCTGATCCTCTAAGAACGGTTCTCACGGATTCCTGTGAGAATTTTCACGTGGGTCGTCGGATCTGATAGATCAAATCAAATAAAACCAGATCTCTATCTGATCCGACGATTCATGTGAAAGTTCTCACAGGAATCCGTGAGAACTGTTCTTAGGGGATCAACTCACTTTATTTAATTGTTATTTTCTCCTTGGCTCGTTATAAAAATAGAGAATTAAGTTGTTTGCTTTCTATTTCTTGAATAAGTAAATCGATGTACAATGTGTAACTAATTTTTATATGATCTATTCCTCCTAAAATCAAGAGTTCTTTTTTATACGAAGTGTTGATCGTAAGTAATTCCTGAGAAAATAATGAAATCGCTTATATTATAACTAAACTTTTTGTCGCTTCAAGCAAAAAATGAAATCCAAATATCAAATAAATGAAGATAAGCTTGCTGAGGGTGATTTGGTGGGTATTTTACTGAAACAAATGAAATATGGAAGTTAGATGAGATGATGTCTTAACTTGAACATTGTGAGTAGAAAATATTAAAATCATGTGAGAGGAAATTAAGGTTTAGTAGTTAAACCTCTTTCTAATGATCAAACGGTTAGATAACTTCAGTCCTGAATCCTAGACTTAAGTCTGAGAACAGTAAATCTAATACTAGGGTAGAAACCTTGGCCTTTCTTCTGGGGTTAGTTAGGGTATGCTTTCTCTTAGTTAAGTTTTCTTAACTGTGGTTTTTTCTAATTAATTTTTTCAACTCTAGAAAACGGGTGAAAGTGTAGTAATCCAACATAGACTCTTAATTTTAGATATCCAGATTAGAAGGAGATTTAGAAAGATTAAACGTAAGTTATATCTTAAGATTAAGTGGTGGCGACTAAAAGAAGGTAACTAAGAAGTTTTTATATATCGAATAGTATATGAAGCAGATTGGAAAGTCCAAGATGATCCCAATACATAATGAAACAAATTTGCTAGTTGTATTAAAAGAGTAGCTAAAGATGTACTGAGTCACGGGGTGGTACCCCACCATGTAAGGATACATCATGGTAGAATGAAGAGGTAAAAGCTGCCATTTAGATCAAACGAAACTCTTACAGAGATTTGAAGAAAAATTGTGATGGAGTGAGTTTTGAGAGGTATAAGCTAGCCAAGAAGGAATCTAAGAAAGCTGTTCAGAATGCAAGAGCTAAAGTGTATAAAGAAGTGTATGAGAAGTTGAACATCAAAGAGGTTGAAAAGGATATATATAGAATTGCTCGAAAATGGAGAGAAACACTATAAACTTATGTACTATGAGGTGTATCAAAGATGAGGATCAGAAAGTTTTAGTTCGAGATGCAAAAATCAAATAAAAATGGAGAGAGTATTTTGACAAATTGTTCAATGGTAGTTCTACTCAAAATTTGGATGACCTTACCATTCAGTGCCAAGATATGAACCGTAATTATATGCGCAGAATTAACGAATCTAAAGTTAAAAAGGCCTTGAAGAGGATGAAGTTAAGGACCACTGTTAGTCCGGATGGAATTCCTATTGAGGTATGGAGATGCTTATGAGAGGTGGGCGTGAGATGGCTGAAAAACCTCTTTAACAAGATCTGGCTAATTAAAAGATGCCAAATGAGTGGAGGAAGAATACCCTAGTACCTCTCTATAAGAATATAGGTGATATCCAGAGTTGTTTGAACTATCGTGGAATAAAACTCATGTGTCACACCATGAAGCTTTGGGAAAGGGTAATTGAACACAGGTTAAGACAGAATGTTAAAATATCAGAGAACCAGTTTGGGCTCATACCGGGACGATCGACGACAGAGGCTATTCATTTGTTTCGTCAACTTATAGAGCGATTTCGAGAGAGGAAGAGAAATTTTCATATGGTCTTTATTGATTTAGAAAACGCTTATGATAAGGTGCCAAGAGAGGTATTATAGTGGACGTTGATGAAAAAGAGAGTCTTCATCAAATATATTGACATAATCAGGGACATGTACGATGGAGTAGTCAAATGTCAGAACTTGTGGGAGACATAACAAGTGATTTTTTTTATCGCAATTGGATTGCATTAAGGATCTGCATCGAGTCCATTCTTATTTGTTATATTAATGGATGAGATTACTCGAGCAATTCAGGATGAAATACCGTGGTGTATGCTATTTGCTGATGATATTATCCTAGTCGATGAAACGAGAGCTGGGGTAAATGCAAATTTGGAGTTAAGGAGGCAAACTATAGAATCTCGAGGTTTTATATTAAGTAGGACCAAAACAGAGTATATGGAGTGTAAATTCATCAAACAGGGAATCCGAGATTATAGTATTGTGACACTAGATTGTCAAGAAATACCGATGAGCAGTTATTTTAAGTACTTGGGCTTTATTATCCAAAAGGATAGGGAGATCAATAGTGATGTCAAACCATAAGATACAAGCCGGCTGGTTGAAATGAAGGAGCGCAACAGGAGTTTTATGTGATCATAATATTCCGTTATGCCTGAAGGAAAAGTTTTATCGAACTGCTATTAGGCAAGCTTTATTATATGGCACAAAATGTTAGGCTATAAAGAGATATCATGACTAGAAGATGAGTATAGCAGAAATGTGCATGCTTCTTTAGATGTGTGGTAACACGAGGACAGATAAGATGAGAAATGAGGATATTCATACTAAGATAGGCGTATCCTCTATAAAAGAGAAGTGAGAGAAAACCGCCTACGATGGTTTGGTGATATGCGACGTAGACTTACAGATGCACCAGTCCGGCGAGTACAACGTATCAAATTAGGGCAAGTTAAAAGAGCGCAGGGGAGACCGAAGAAAAACATGGATGGAAATAATACGACAAGATATAGAGCTAAAGGTCTTAGTGAAGGCATATTGCTCGATAGGAATGAGTGGAGAAAGCTAATCCATGTGCCCGATCTGACGTAATTCTCTTTTGGTTCATGTAGCCTACCCCAAATACTTGAGACAAATGGCTTAGTTGTTGTTGTTGTAAGTTTTTCAACTCTAGAAAATCAGTATGACCTCGTGTTTGCCTATCGTTTTTTATGTAACTCCAAAAATTAGGCTTAATTTTGGTTTAAAAAAATCAATCAGATTGAATTTTTATAACTCCAAAATACAAAAGAGGAAAATAAGGTTTGAGAATAAACTCCATTCGGGTCTATTTTCATCAAGTTAGGGAAACCACGTTTTAGAAACCGCGCTTAGAAATTGCATCAGATTTATAATTTGCTTAATTTTATCTTGAGGTATTTCAGCCACTAGCTGAGAAAACTCTCTCAGCTGGCACTACGACTTGGTCGCAGTCCTCAAAAAATTCAGATATTCTCTATCTAATTAGGACTGCGATCATGGTCGCAATCTTCACAAAAACGTTGCGACCATGATAGCAGTCCTCACAAAAAAAATACTACAACTTGGTCACAGTCCTCACAAAAAACTGAGATCATAGTAGCATTACGCTCAGCATTTATGGCTGAGATTCCATCATGTCGTCGGCAGCTGAGAGACTCTCAACTGACAGCTGAGATACATTTTTCTCTTTTATGTTATATATAAACTATAAGTATTAACTAATTTAATTAGCCCTGAGGCTCAGTGGAAAATTGGTTAGAAAAAGTTTTGCACTGGACTATGGAATGACAGCTTACTCTTCTCTTACAGAGAAAAAAAAAAGGGAAAAAAAATCACAATCCTACTATATCTTATTTTTCAGCAAGAAAAAGAAAATTATTTGAGGATATCTATGCTTAGAATCCGTGATTCTTCTTCACTGGAATAAAATTAATAAAATTAATTTTGTAATCAAATCTGAACCCCACTCTCTCTATCTCTCTCAATACTAATAAAGATGCATAAAATGATGGTAGATTGTAACAAGAACTGGTGAAACTAACATTCACCTACACGCAATTAAAACCATAGGATTTCTTTTGTTATATTATATCATTAATTTGTTTATGAGATCACAACATTAGACAACCACCAAATCTGTTTCCTGCAATCGGAGAACAAAATAGAAGCGGATACAAAAGGGGCACCGCACTGCACTTCACTGTAATAAATTTCATCCCAGAGATGCAAAGAACACTGAAATCTTCATTTTATTTGACTTCTTCATACTACAGACGGAGGATCTTGAGGAGATCACTGGTTGCTGCGCCTGCATCCACGCTCACACCCACCGCCATAGCCTCCGCATTGCACGAGACGGCGGGCGCCACCTTCGCCGTGCGAGGCGGCGGCCTCAGCAGCAGCAGCCTCGGCAGCGGCAGGCTGCTCGGCGGGGGCGACAGCGAGTAAACCGACGGTGACGGCAGCGGTCCTATAAGGAACTCTTCCTCCGTCTCCTCCTCCGCCGCCGCCTTGCTTTTCACGTGCTTTGCTGCAGCTTCCATCTTCGGCGCCTCGACAGCCTCCTCCTTCGAGCTGGTCAAAGGCTTCGCCTGCTGCTGCTGCTGATTTTTCTTCTTTCTCTTCTGATTATTATTCTGTTTTGATGTTGCGGCCGATGACGACGATCTAGTGATGGCCGCCGCTGGGGCGATCGTTCTGATCTTCTTGTTTGTGGAGGGAAGAGTCGCCGACTTCACCGGAAGAGGGAGCAGCGGAGGCTGGCGATGAACGAGAACAGGAGGAAGAGAAGAATAGAGCGGCCTAAAACTACCGCCGCCACCTGCTGCTGCGTTGTTCGCATCGAGCAAAAGTTGGCTGATAGAGGAAACTGAAGGATGAGGATGAGGATGAGGATGATGAAGAGGATGATTATACTGCGGAGGTTTGAACCCAAATCCCCATACATGTTGTTGTTATTGTTGTTGTTACTCAGAAGCGCAAACGATCTCCTCAGATTCATTGCGCTCTCCTCCAGGAACAAGCTCTCCATTAAAAGGGAAAAGGAAAAAAAAAAAAAAAGTAAATTTTTTTTTTGCTTATAAAGACGAAGAAAACCAAAACAAAAACACCAGATCTTCGTAAAAATAACCGATCTGTGACAAGATTTGAGGAAACTAAAAAAAACCAGCGGATCCTTCAAAAAAGACGATGCCGATCTCTGGATATAAACACACAAAATGAAAAAGAGGAAAAAAAATATGTATTTATCTACACTGACATAAAATCTTCTTGAATTTTTTCAAAAAAGAAAACAAAATTATTTCTCCTGCTTCTTCCTCCTCCACCACCGCCTCCTCCTCCTCCAACCCCCGCTTCTGAACATTGATCTCGAGCCTGCCTCCCCTCCATTTTATAGACCAAACCCCACCCAACTATTATTTTCGCTTCTCACAATTGTTTCCAGACTTTTGATATTCTCACTCCCATATTCTTTTCTGTACCTGCTGGGAGCAGGTGGAGGGGTTCAAACAGAAGCAAGAAGTGAAGGGTGAAGGTATCAATTTCTTTTTTATTCAAGATATTCCTCAAATAATAAATGAATTTTTTAAATGTCTAAAATCATGCGAAATTTGCCGACAAACGAAGGAACAAGGCTGCTCCAAAACCAAGACAGCTACTGTAGGCCGGCAACCGCCATTTCGATATCAGCCGTTGGATGCAGATATTATCCGCAACCACTCGGCCTCATCCGACCGTCCGGTGCTCTCGGGCTCGCCGAAGCATGACACGCGGAAAGCGACGCCTCGATTTGTTATGCTGCTTTTATCTCATATTCTCACTCTTAGTTTATTTTTGTGTATTGGCGATTGACGGGGGACGGGGAGAAAGATATCGGAGGAGGTGGAGTTTAAGAAATTGGAGAGTGGGTTTAACGATTTATGTGTCAAACTGTTGTGGTCAATAAAATTTTTTTAGCTCACGCTTTTTTTTTTCTTTTGGGTGGCCGGCCGCCAGCAATTTGAAATTCAAAGGCTGACTTCAAAAATCCAAGAGAGTACCCGTTTTGGAGTGCTTTGATAGGGGGACGTTTGATTTTGATCCCCGTTTCCCGTAATTCACAAATTTCCTTCTCTTTTCGTGAATTGCTGTTCTGTTTTAAGCAGGGCTGTTCAGGGCCGGGCTTAAACTCGAATCCGTCCGAAATCCACGTGAAAATTAGGGTTTTGTGCTAGTCTAAAACCCAGTCAAACCGGTTGGATGGGTTTTTATTTTCTTCAAAACCTGTTTGATCCGAACCAGACAAAAGCCTGGATCGTACTCGTCCTATAGTATATATAAGCTTGATTTTATACATTTTTAAATAAATATTTACACATTACTACATATATATAGAGAGAGAGAGATGGACATCTCACACTCAAATTTGAGTTCAGATGTGAGAGACAGTAACTTTGCAAAAAATACTCCGGCTGCTCTATCTCTCTCTCGTGCGCGTGATAGGCAACGCGCTCTCTTCTCTCATCATCGCCATCTCTCTCCTCATCACCAACCTCCCTCTCCTCTCTTGAGCTCTCTCTCCTCGTCGTTGTCCTCTCTCTTCTCTCGAGCTCTCTCGCTCTCCTTATCGAGCTCTCCCTTTCTCCCCCCTCTCGCATCCACCCTCTCTCGAGCTCTCTCTCCTTGATGCCACCCTCTCTCTAGCTCCCCCCTATCTCTTCTCACCACTGCCCTCCCTCTCTCCTCTCTCGAGCTCTCTCTTTCCTCGTTGCCGCCCTCTCTTGTGTTCTCTCGTTCTCCTCACCGCCGCCCTCTCCCTCCTCTCTTGAGCTCTCTCTCCTCTCCTTTTCTGTCATCCTCTCTCTCCTCTCCTCTCCCGTCGTCACCCTTTCTCCCCTCCGTCGTCGCCACCCTTTATTTCTCCTCGCCTCTTCTGTCATCGCTCTCACTCATCTCCTTGCCTCGACGGCATCCCCACCATTCGACTGTCACCGGAGCCACAATTTAACCACCACCAGATCTGGTTGCAGTTCAATAGAGAAAGGGAAAGGGGGAGAAAAGAGAGCTGCTTCAGTGTTTTTTGCAAAAGTACGACTGTTGGGGTCTCTTTTGCAAAGTTCCTGTCTCTCACATTTTGACTCAGATTTTGGGCTGAGATGTTACCACCTCAGCGGCAATTGATGGAGTCATCTAATATACATATTTTTCATATATATGGGAAAGATTTTAATACACATAGAGTATAACATAAGAGTTTACATACACTTATGAAAATACACTGTAACTCATTCATATCCATGATCTAAACCATTGACTATGATCTACGTATTCTAAAATTCATACGAATCAAATTTCGTGTTACATCTCAGCTTAGATTTGTGGCTGAGATGCTGCCACCTCAGCGGCAACTGATGAAGTCATCTAATATTTATATTTAAATCAATTGTTGATTCACGTTAAGAAGTCATGGGGTTTAAAAGGCAATTCAGGACAAGGAAAAAGTTTCAAGAGAAAAGAAAGTTTGCACTTTCTCATATTTAGTTTTTTTTTGGTTATTTTTTAAATTTTAACTATACCTTTATTTTATAATAACTATGCCTACTAGATTGCTTTTAGTGAAATTTGGTAGACTTCCAATTGTATAATTTTATTTTATAATTGTAGAATTGATAGCAATTTTTTTTGATAAAAGAAGAACCTCTAACAAAAAAGAATTTCATTTTCACATGGACCTTGTGCTCGTGCATTTTACAGGTTTTATTAAAAATTCAAATTCAAGTCTCAAACTTTGTATCCTAGTCTCTCTCTCTCTCTATAAGTAATGATATTATAAGTTAAGCATTAACTCAAATTAATATAAAGCTCTATAACATATAGTTCGTAATGTGTATATAATTCACGAAAAATGAATTCCATTTCTTTATATTTTGAATTAGATTTGAGTGAATAAACTCGAGTCCTAATTCATATAACAGATTGTATTCCTAAACCTATTGAAAAATAGTATTCATCTCAAGTTTTAAGCATTTAAGTAGGTTGTATGTCGTCCAACGTATGTATATCCCTCATAAAACTTTGTTTTGGGGTCCTTGCAACTGATAACAGGAAAAAAAAAAATGTGTAACACGTTGGAAAATAATTGTGCTACATTGCCATGTATAGAGAAAGACCTTTGTCCAAGAGATGGTTCCATTTGAAAAAACTGAAATTGATATATAATCTCAAATTAGAGAGTTTGCTATTTGTCTCTGTTATTATCTGTGTCCATATAATCAAGCAGTAACGGAGTCAGGATTTCAAAAACGAGACAAAAACGAGAGACAAAAATAATAGATCGAGTGTGTCGTTGGATGCCAACATTTCTTAAAAGAACTAGAGTATTTTTCAGATGAGGCCGGAGAATACAAATCAAAGACCTAAAGCTCTTTTTTTTTGTTTTTTTTGTTTTTGTTTTTGTTTTTGTTTTGTTTTGTTTTTTTTTTTTTTTTTTTTTTTTTTTTTTTTGGGGGGGGGGGGTGGGGTGGGTTTAAAAAGGCGTTATAGGTTTCTATGAGAGAGATATGCATTATTTTATTTTATTTTATTTTTTGTAATATAGGAAATTTAGACACGTCTCTTTTCCAAACCTCTAACCCTAGTACCCTATCATCTAAATTGATAAGATTATACGAATCTGATAGACTAAATTGATAAGATTATTATTATTAGTATTAGTATTATACATTTATTCTATTGTGGTTGGTAGGATTCTCTCAAGATAACGAGAAAAATATGAAAAAAATGATTAGCCAGTGACTGATCAAGTGGTCTTTTTGTTACTGGTCACGGCTAGCTCTCATAATTTACTATAAGATAACCATTTTTTTTCTAAATTATTATTGACAGCTATAAACTATGCCCCATACATAAGACGACCAAGAGCTCCATTCCCAATAAATCCAATTTTCGTTAATTAGTTTGAAGCCTGAAGGGACATAGTGCACCCCTAAATTGATTTTGTATAATCCGGATTGAATCTGACCCGTTCCCATCTCATTCTCATGTGATATAATATCCCTAACCTTGTATTCTAGGGCATGTTTTTGTTTGCCCTGGAAGTAGAAGAAAACTTGAGTTTTAGTGGGGGCTCAATGTCAGTTTTCTCCGCTTTCTCAAAATCATGTTTGTTTGCTAATGAGAAAAAGCCGGATAACACCGTCAAAAAAACATCATCATTTTCGCCCAATTTGAATTGAAAACGGACCGAAAAAGTAACACCAGCGAGCGGTTAGTGTTTCCCAAAAAAAAAAAAAAAAAAAAAAAAAAAAAAAAAAAAAAAAGGAGAGAAAACTGAATTGCATCAATTTGAGCTCATTTTTGTTGAGACAGGAACTTTAGTTACAAAATTCCAAGTGACGAGTTTTCCAAAATAAAATATTCCAAGTCACTCATTTGGTTTGCTTTTAAACAGGTTTTGGCCAAAACCTCAGATAAGAGGTTTTTTCGGCTCACCGCGCTCACCGTGACCGCGTGGACGGTGAGCCGCCCAATGAGTGGGCCCCACCGAGTGGGTAGGTCCCACCTGGTGGGGCCGCTCTATCGGGCGGCTCACCGAGCGCGGGTGCGGTGAGCAAAAAAAATTTTCCTCACATAAAACGCTCTTTAATTATTTTTCTCATTCTTTTATCTGCGAATTGCCACGCGCAGTGGCTACGACGGAGGGCACCGACCACTCCGTGAAATCAATCCCTGTCCACAATAATCAAAATATTATCCTCTTCTCTTTGAAAGCCGTGCTTTCAGTAAAGCACGTCAATGTCACGTGGAAAACGACTCATTATTATTATTATTATTATTATTAAGCTAGTTCCACCTTGTTGATCTTTGTTAACTCTAGTCCATGGGCGGAACCAGAAAAAAGTTTTAGGGTTGGCTACAATTTTTTATAGCATATACTTACGAATTATATGAATTTGTCAAAAGAATAAAACAATATTTTTCAATAAATCAGTAACGGACAAGGAATAAATTTACTAAAAGAAAATCAAAATAGAAAAAGGTCTAAGGTAATATATGAAAAAGAATCAAAATAGAAAAGAGCTTAAGGCAATATATGAAAAAATGGGCCGGGCTGTAGCCTGGCCCAGCCAACTAATGGGTCCGCCCCTGGGAGTCTAGTCTCACGGCAACAATTAAACAAATGAATAACATATTATTATAAATCATCATATGAATCAGATGTCAAATTCATAAGATCTTCAGGAATGAAAAATAGTGAGCAACGCGGATTTGATGAAAACGAGGAGGTGTTCAATGCGCCTTTGTTTGGTAATATTCGCCCAAATCCTCTCTTGATATTTTCAAAGATGCGGATCCAATCTTGTGCTTTATAGTAGAAATTCGTCAATGTCACAGGCAAGATGATCTTCGCCGCAACCTGAAACATCACAATTGCCAAGAGTCTAAGCGTCAAGCAACAAAAAGCACATTGTCTGTTTCAGTTTCAAAGGAGAGACTGTGATGGCTTTGGAATCTTGGCATTTTTTTTTTGTGGGAAATGACTCAGAAAACAGAATTTTTCTTTGAAATCTGAGGAGCTCGCGGGTTTTTTTCATCAAAACCTGTTTGTTTTGCTGAAAAAAATGTCCAAAAAAAACTTTATTAGTTTTTTTTTCTATGTTTCCTCTCAAAATGAGAGGAAAACAGCTAGAAAACTGACTGATGTCAGGCTTAAATTTTCCCAATAGAGGCCTGACAACAGTCAGTTTTCTTTGAGCCAATTTCTCAACAAAACTTATACATTTACTTGCTTTGCTTTGATGACTTGAATGAGCTAATTAGACCAATATTTTCAACATCTGCAATCTAATCAAACAAGAAGAAAGTACTCATGAAAAAAATAGAAAAAGATTATTATTTTTTTAATTATGAGTGATTTGATAGGTAGAGATTAAGATCTCCTAAGGATTTTATGTTGGATCCAGTGTTCTTAATTTTATTTCAACGAGGTTTTGAATCTGATTGTTACGACGGAAAGTACGATCTATAGCTTCTACTTTTAATAATTTTGTTGTATTTTTGAAAAATTGCCAACATTTTAGAGAAAAGTGGCTATGACCCTTGATAATGGGGAGGAGAAGTAACATCCTCAAGAGTAGTCAAGGGCAAACCAGCATGGGCTACTAGTTAAGCTCAAGATTAATCAAAAATTAGACGGCAATAAAGCCATTTTAAGGACTTAAAATTCACATTTTATGTAGGAAAAGAAAATATTAATTATTAGATTAAAATTAACTTTTCAGTTCATTTGTCAGGCCACCCGTTGGATTTTGATTTAAATACTCAATCTGACACGATGCATTTTATTTTTTAAATCGAGTTTTACTCGTTTCCCATATTGAAACTTGTTGGGTTCTTCAATTTGTGAGTGGACGTTGCATGCTTTTGGCTTTCCCATTCACAAGAAAAAAAGGAAGAGAAATTCCCAACATAAGGAACTGATTCCTCTCTCATCCCCAATCTCTCTTCTAATTGGCTTGTATTTGTGTGCTTTGTTTTGATCAATTTATGGTTTCTGAGTGAATGTCATAATGAACTGGCATTAATTTTCACTTCATTGATCGAGACGTTAAAGATGTCTATAGTCAAAATAAGTTATAGCAAGCTGATGTCAGAAGGCGGAGCCACCAATCAAAGCAAGTCCCGGTCGACTGGGGTCGATCGGGAAAATCCACCGAAGACAATGGCCCGGTCAACTGCCTAACAAAGACCAAAAGCAGAGATACAAGTCCCAATCGATCGGACAGAACCAAGCGCAAGATCAGAGAACCATGGCTCAACACCGATCGACCGCCCGGTCAATTGGTCATGATGAGTAGAGACAACAGTCGATGGTCGGATGACCGCCAGAGGAGAAACTGTCCTATTCTGAATTAATTTAAGAATTTGTTTTTGGTTTCCAAATTAGACTCGATTTGATTTTCTGTTTCTTTATTTTGAATTTAGATTACTTAGATAGATTAGAACTCTTTTAAATCTTTTATTTTTTTTAAGAAATAGATTATAGTTTCCTAGTAAGACTAGTACTATTTTATAAGCCTCCTATAAATAGGCTCTTATATTCTTATTTCATAATCATTTTTTACCATCTAATTTTCAATTAATAAACTTTTGCTTTTCCCCTCATATTTGCTCGTGGATTCGAGTTGTTCCCTTGGCTCATGGACTAGGGTCGTTTTGCTCGTGGATTCCAGTAGTTATCCCTAACTGGAGATTTAGGGTTCGTCAGCGTTAGAACTTGCGTCGTTCGTCTTCTTCGCTTCCCCGTCTACGTCAAGTGGTATTAGAACTTCGGCAAACGCTCTGACTATGGCCAAAGACAACGACGACCACCAACTTTTCCACAAGGATGGACAATATCGAAGGGAGGATTTTTCGCTATCAACTCAACCTTGGACGGAGTAGTCCAATAGATCAAGAGATTATCTCTCAAGCTTGATGATCGAGGCCTAACCAATAGTATATACCGAAGCCGGCGCGAGCGTTCATCGAACACTTTCCTCCACCACTTCTAGATAATCCTAATCCACAACCTCTATCATAACAATTTTCCTTCAGCGACCACCACCACAACAACCACCATCACAACAGCCACTTCTAATTTAGCGCATACATCAACAACTTTCATCAGGACCACTTCCTCATCAACCTCCACCAAATCAGTCACCTCCAATTCCACCTCCATCTCAGCAATAGAAGCTAAAATTCATATCCATGTGCACAAGGTGAGTTCTTCGTGGCGCCAAAGGAAGTAAACAAAGCTAGGAGAAGTTTTTCCAACACCAATAATTTTCGAGAAGGTCGACAAATCATTGGAAGAGTTCAATAAAGTTGTTTATAGCGAGCTTACAGAAGTATTATCACTCATGGAAGATAATCATCATCATGATATGTTTATTCTTTACGATTTTGAAGATCCCTTCCTGCACAACAATACTCCAGATCACAGCATTCAACATTTTCTTGATTGGAACTCGAGGACGAGTTCCTCAAAGCAAGGCATTACTTTAGAAGAAGTTTTTCCAACAACAGCAATTTCCGAGAAGGTCGACAAATCATTGGAAGAGTTCAAAAAATTGTTCATGACGAGCTTACAGAAGTATTATCACCCATGGAAGATAATCATCACCATGGTATGTTTATTCTTTACGATTCTGAAGATCCCTTCCTGCACAACAATACTCCATATCACAGCATTCAACATTTTCTTAATTGGAACTCGAGGATGAGTTCTTTTGAAGAGAGAAAGACTGATGTAGGAAGGCGGAGCCACCAATCAAGGCTCAACCAGGGCTCAGAAGCAAACCCGGTCGATCGAGAAAATCCACTGAAGACAGCGATCGACCACCGATCGACCGCCTAACATAAACTAAAAGCAAAGACCCAAGTCCCCGTCGACTGCCCAGTCGACCGGACAGAACTAGGCGCAAGATCAGAGAACAATGGCTCAATGTTGATCGATCGCCTGGTCGACCGGCCATGATTAGTAGAGCCAGCGGTCGATCGCCCAATCGACCACCAGACGAGAAATAGTCCAATTTTGAATTTATTTAGAATTTTATTTTTGGTTTTCAAATTAGACTCCAATTGATTTGTTTTTGTTTCTTTATTTTGAATTTAAATTACCTAGATAGATTAGGACTCTTTTAAATCTTTTGTTTTCTTTTAGGAATAGATTATAGTTTTTTAGTAAAAATATGTTAGCCTAATAGGCTCTTGTATTCTTATTTTGTAATCATCTTTTATTATCTATTTTTCAATCAATAAACGTTTGAGTTTTCCCTCATATTTACTCGTGGAATCGAGTTGTTCCCTTAGCTCGTCGATTCGAGTCGTTTTGCTTGTAGATTCGAGTAGTTATCCCTACCTGAAGATTTCTTCCGGTTCGTCAGCGCTAGAATGAGATCTAGCCCGCATCTTTCATCTTCCTCGCTTCTCCGTCTGCGTCACAAACTGACTAATTATTTTTGAGGTGTATTCAGGTGAACTTTGTTTTGTACTTAAATTAAAGCAAAGATTTATTACTTTAGTATTTATAGATCTTTCTCCCTCTTATTGTTAGGGTTACTAACCACGCATAAAATATTTAATGCCATTTAAAATTATTTATATAAGGTTCGACAATCCATACCTGGGGGGATAGAGATATAGATAGTTGACTTAGTGAACTGAGCTTAAGTGGATTAAGTAGATTATGCAGATTAGTCCATCTATTAATCTATCGTGAGTCAAGCTCATCTAATCTCGCCTTAGTCAGTGATCCATATACAATAGATCCATAGTTTATATACCGAAGTGCCTATAGGCTGTCTAAAAATCAATGAAAACAAAGTCATGAACGCGGACTTCACACCTATGTGGGGGTCATGCCCCAATCCAGACAAGAGTCCCAAGCCAGGTACAAGAGTAGAGTTTCAATCCAAATACAGATGTCACATTTCATCAAAAGTGGACGTAAGGGTCACGTTCTGTGCTAACCGCGACAGTCGCGCTACTCTCCAAAATGCAATTCTGGGTAGCTTAGCATTCCAACTCAAACGCGGGTCTGAGTAGCATCACATTTCAACTACAATGCGAGTCTGTAAGCTCGCATTTCAATACAGATGCGAGCCTATGAGCTCCTCGTCTAACAATAAATTGAGGTCCGCATACAGTGCGAGACCGACGTTCTGTTGTAAGTGAATTCCATTACTGAGACAATAAACAACCACGTAAAGTGAAAGTTAATTCCTATTATGAAGAATTTTTAGGGGATAATTCTACCCCTGAGAACCCCCTTAAATAGCTATGAAAGTTATGAAGAAGGGGTTCGGCTGGGTGGAGATCCTTAGCTTCCAAATATCCAGAAAATGAGAGGAGAAAACATACTTGATTCATATTCTTAGCTTTCATAGCTTCACGAAGTCTAAGGAAGTGAGGTGAGAGAAATCATTCTAGAGGAAAAAACACTAAAACTTGTTGCATTCAAGTAAAGTTCAATTTCATCTCTTTGAGAGTAACAACAAGAAGATCCAAATAGAAGCTTCTGATTCGATCGGTTCGTCAATGGAGAATAAGATTCACTCTCCACCGCTATATGAAGAACACGGCTTTAAATAAATAAAAGATTCACTCAAATCCTCCTCTCTGTTGTAATCAGAATTGTTCTGTAATAATCTTTCATCCACTCAAAGAATTTTGCAATTAAAATTTTTCCGACCAAATATGATCCAGTCACATATTGTGATTTAAATACTCCATCAGGTGCGACGCATTCTACTCTTGACCCAAATCCTCTCACTTCCAAATTGAAGTCAGTTGGACTCTTCCATTCATGAGGAGTTCCTACTTGAAAAACAAACAAATAAGGGGAAAATTTTATAGACATGAAAATATACTCTCTCTCTCTCTCTCTCTCTCTCTCTCTCTCTCTGTAATACAAGTCTTAATATAGAACATAAGTGCTTCTACATTAAGTCTTGGCTTAATCTTTTAGATTGTTGGGAAGTCATAAGTTCCATGTTCCAACTAAAACCATCATTTAGAAAAAGGTAAAAGTGGAAAAAGAAGTTTCCTTCTAAAAAATTACTCAAGCGAAAGCCAACATCATTTCTTTTCATCAAAAAGGTTTATGCAATGATCTTTGCATATGCAAGCTATCATCTCTTTTGCTTTATTTCCCTTGGTGGGAGGTGATTCAAAAGGCAGCAAAAAGCACTTCGATTCATTCTTTCATGTCACATCACTTCACGAACAACAACTGCTCTTTTCAACTTTGAAAAGCCTCATCAAAATTTACTCCCAAAATAAATTCCCCCTACCATCACCAACAAAAGAGTTCAACTTTTGTGGGAGCTAAAGCAAGATGGTAGTTCCTCTCCATTGTGATTGATTCCTTGGTAGAGAATTGAGACTTTTCTTTGCAAAGAGGTTACAATAGTGCAAGTTAGGCTCATGGCTTTTGTTTGAATGTGAAATAATTCCAACCTCCTTCCTCATGGATTGCACTTTTGCCTTTCACTCTGAGATTGTGGGATCCAATTAAATGTTTTTTGTTGAGAGTCACCTCTTTATGACTTCACTGATAGTGGAAGATTTCTTGTTGAGAAAATTAATGAAATTAAAGAGGCTTGAGAGAAATGCATGAAGCTTGTTGGAGGGAAAAGAGATTGAACTAATTTTGATCAACGAATTAAATCACACTAAATTATTACACATTGAAGCACGCGTTAGGAAAAACAATCAATATCTTGATGTGAAAAAAATCTTGATGAAAAAATTACTTGGATGAAATTAATATATTAAATACTTATATATTCTCAAACTAAAAATATAGAATTCATGATTGAGTAGTATTTAATTAAATAACTTTTAATTTGAATTTGAAAGCTATTAAAGTATTGCAGGCATATAATAATAATATTCAATGAGAGAATAACATAGAGTTTGATAGTTATAAAGTAAATTTTTAATTTTTTTGTTTAACAAAATATGTAGAAATATGAGAGTAGACCATGAGGCAGTTGTTCGGGCTCAAGAGTTTGCATTAAATAGCAGAGATAAAGGATTCTAGATTTGATGGTACATCAATTTTCTTCTTCTATTCTTTTCATTATGGGCAAACAGTATAAAATGTAGTATTCAATCCATTTCAGGCCCAATTAAAAGTTGTCAATGGGTATTTGGGCTTCAAAAGTAGTTTTATACCATGAACTTGGGCCCTTGGGTGCAGCCCAATATAGAAGGGACTGTTATGGGCTGGGCTGGACTCGGGTTGGGGTACTCCCTTCAATGGCACACCCGAACTGTAATCTGAAAATAATAAATATTGCACAAAAGCATTGAAGGAATAATGTACAGAACACGGTAAATCTAGATCCCTGATTTAAAAGATTAAAATCAGTAAATGAATCAAAAGAGGGGAAAAGAAAAATAAGTGGACAAACATTCAAACAAATAAAAGGCTCTTGAAGAATTGTTTGAAGTAAACAAAAGAAGTATACAACACTCAGATTTGTATTTACTCCTATTAACAACTAGTGAAGAAGAAAAGATAAAATCGAGAGTTTCTTGATGGTCATCAAAAGAGTCTCATTTAGTAATAACGGTTGTCATCTGTTAGGTAATTAATCGTCTCTTTTTTTGTATGAGGTGATCTGGAAAGATCTTATTATTATTTAAGATCAATTTATACCCTCTTGATCTCTTGCTTTATTTAAAAACAGCATCAAAATCTATTAAAATCCTCGTGCTTTATTTGGAGATCTTGGAAAATTTTCTGATCTTGTTTGAAGATTTTTAGAATAACACCATCAAATTTTGGGATTGGCTTTATATTTGCTCTAATGTAAAACGTTTGTTATTGGGCTTAGCCCAACGCTTTACTTGCCCAAAAGTTGGCCCATCCAAATTGACCCAATAACACTTGTGCCCTTGAGAAATTCTCCTGATGTGAAGCTTTAACAGGGATAAACAAAATACATCTCTGAACTAAATTTGAGTGTGGAAACATATGAAAAATTGTTGGCAACGTGACATAATATTCATTTATTGATGCCCTTTGTAATAAAAAATATTTGCGGTTATTCTTCTATTACGAAAATTATTTGTTATTTCATCGATTTCCAAAAATAACTAATTAATTCATATTTTATAAATTATTAGAATCTCATTTTTATCTTTTTTTTGCCTTTTCCTTTTTCATTTTTTGAGAGGAAAGAGAACTTTAGATCATCTTTTCATTTGGTGATAGAAATAGAAATGGGACGCGTTTGAGGACGACATCACTAGATAGATAATCAACATTACCGTTGTTCTTTCCCGGGGTAGTTCTAGGTCCGCAGTTCGTATAACCAAGATGAAGGAGTTCCAAACGTGTCATGCTTTATTAAATTAAACTCAGAAAAAGTCTCAAAAATGGTATGACACCTCAGACAGGGAAAAGAGAATGAATTAGATTGAAGGTGACGCTTACTCTGACCATGTAATCTGCATGTATCTCACTTTAGCTTCCTGATTTTGTGAAAAAAAAAATAGTAACAATTTCATTCGAAATGAAGGGGAAGAAGAAAAGAAAATAAAGATAGTAACATTAATGCCAAGAGAATATCCCCTTAAATAGTGACTCACAATGGCCTTAGAATCCGATTCCAGCATTGAAGTAGAAATTTTAATGGATGATTTGAGAGACGTGGCATGTGTAAAACCATCCAATTATTCTATTTTCCAAAGCATCCAAGATAATTTAAAAGGTAAATTACATAAAAACCCATTTAGACTATTTTGGTTTTATAGAAACCCTTACTCTTTTGTCTATTGAACTTTGGGCTCTACTGTATAACCAGATCATATTTTTTCCTTTTTCAATTTTACCCTTTTGGTCGATTAAATTTTTTTTTTGGCTTTTTTCATTCATTCTCTTCGTCATCTCTATGGATCTTGCTGATCTTTTTCATCGATTATCTCGTGATAGATTTGATCATTTTCGTAGTAATTTTTGAGATCTAAGGTTTAAGTTTTTGATTTGGTTTCTGCTGATGAAGACGATGTTGAAATGGTCGCAATCTTTTTATGTGAGAAATATGACCCAAGATTGTGACTTATGACCCAATTTCGATTTTGAGGGAGCCAGGATTTTAAAGTGGAGTTACACAGTAAGAGAAGAGATGGTCGCGGTCCTCACCATGAGGACTGCAATCATGGTCATGAGGATTGCGATCGTGGCCACAGTCCTCATAAGTACTCTAAAAAAATAAAGCGAAACATAAAATTGAGGTCTTTTATGTGAGGACTGTGACTCGCGGTCCTGAAGTTGCAGTCGAAGTCGAAGTGTCATAAAATCACAGTTCTCACAAAGTTTATGTTGCAGTTTTCACAAAATCCTTACAAAGTGACAGTCTCGAAGTCGCAATCACAATTGAAGTCGCAATTCTCACAAAGTCGCAGCGCGGAACACTTTCAGTTGCAGTCGTAATCGCAATTAAAAGTTAAAATAAGAGTATTTAGTCTTTTGCATTTTTGTGATTAAAGCACCAGTCAAACACGTGTTTGTGATCTAGCGCCCAAAAAAAAAAAAAGAGATATGGGAAAAGAAAATTTGTAATTGATGTTTTTCCTAAAAGTTTTATTACAAGTGGTTCTGCCCAAAATCCCTTTTTTAAAGGGAAAATAACATATTACTGTAAATTCTTTTATCTATTGAATTTAACGAAGAATACTCTCATACTAGTTAAGATATCGTAGAAAAAATCTTCGTCTATTATCTTACATTTGATAAAAATTGTAAAATATTACAGAGACCTACAGATGTGCCAGTCCAGCGAGTAGAGCGTATCAAATTAGGGCAAGTTAAAAGAGGGCAGGGGAGACCGAAAAATATGGATGGAGGTAATACGACAAGATATAGAGACTAAAGGTCTTAGTGAAGACATATTGCTCCATAGGAATGAGTGGAGAAAGCTGATCCATGTACCCTATACGGTGTAATTCTCTTTTAGTTCATGTAGGCTACCCAAAATACTTGAGACAAATGGCTTAGTTGTTGTTGTTGCTGTTGCAAAATATTACAATAGTATATGAATATATTTTTACTAAATTTGATTGTGCATGAGAATTTTCTACTTACTTGAAGAGAGTATTTTTATGAAACTTTGATGATAGTCCAAAAAGATATTTACAATTTACCCATGATTAAATTCCCCACCACCTCTGTCTACAATTGCAATCACATCATGGGATCAAACCAAACATCAGGCAAAAATGCCACAATCTCACTTGCGAGTCTCAAGAGGATGAGGTTTCCCAAGCATCGATGGATCCAACTTTAGTTTTTGTGGCCATGGTTTGTGATGCCATCGCTACGAGATGGATCGAGCTCTCGGCCCCATGGCGAAAGAGAAACCCTAACCTAACGCCAAAGGTGCCTGCACTAATTCAAGTGTCGGCTGATGAGTCACCAACCCAACTGAAAGAGTTGAGAGAGACTCAGCTTGAGTGGCCTTCATACATATTTTCTCCCATTCTTATTGACGGTGAGAGGATGTTCAAGCTGTAGGCGAACACAGTATATGTTTTCAATGTAGCCGTAAAAAAATAATGTTGCCTCCATCAAGACTTGAACTTATGACCTCTAATAACTTACATTTTGAGTTAGAGCTCAAAACTGTTTTCATGCTAGTACTGTATGTGAGTCCGCCGCTGCTTTCAAGCCTGGAATCCAGGGTTGGCATCGTGAGCATGATCTGATCCTCCCTCTTCAATCATAATAAGTCTGAGGTGGCTGTGGAGCTTGTTGCCTCTCTGTCATGGCCCATGAATATGCACTGGGTTGACTCTAGCACCAATTCAGCAAGATCTGGCGCTGATGTACAGTGTTGTTTTTGTTGCTGCTTCTCTTTTCTTTCTTTCTAATGTTATATGAAAATTCCTCAAACATTGATTCAGCCGACGATGATATATCAAAATGGTGACTCTCTTATCTTCTGAATATAAGGCTGGTTATTTTCATGCTCTCTTAATAAGACAAAAAAGGTCTTGTCACTAGCTGTAACATATTTTTAACTTCTGAAATAAATCATGTTGAGGTTTTTTTTTTTTTTTTAATGCGAAGATAGTTCTCTCCTAATAATTAATGACGATTTGTCACTTACGCCTCTCCCTTCTTCGATGGCCCCGACAAAGTTGGGATTTAGAGCGTGTCTTGTTGCAAGGAAGTGGGCAGAAGTAAGAAAATGGCGGAGTATAATTGCTCACTTTCCTATCTATTCAAATATTGAAAAAAAAAAAAAAATCTTTTTTTCTTTTTCTTTTTTACACAACCATTTTCTCACTTCTAAGATGCTACGGTTAATTTTGCGGTCATGTAAATCTCATTTGTAATAAGTTGTAGCACTAAATAATATTTTTTTAATTATGTAAATCTCACTTGTATTCTAATCACAGTCTATTTTTTATTTTTCTTAATTAATTTTTATTTTAATATTATTTTACGGTCAACTTTGTGGTCAACTTTTCTACTTTCAATTCTACGTTACCATCCAAACACCGGAAAAGACATAACATTTTTCAAACTACACTTTCCAACAACATATAAACAGATGAAACTATTACTACTTCCTCGCTTCTTCACTTCCTCGCTTCTATCCTTAGCCAAACAGGCCCTTAGATAGCATAAAATTTTAAACCAACCGATTTTTAGATGTAAATTTTGTGCGTAAAGAGAGAGAAGAAAGGAGAATGATCATAAACATTACCATATTTCAATAAGAATTACCAAAAGTCTTATGTCATAACTCCAATAATGGAGAAAAGGAATGGATTAACAATTCCCCTGTTTGGACCTATTTGTTTCCCCTGAGAGTGGGTAGAAAACACCGAAAAGCCCCTTACAATGTCAACGTGGGCCCTACCGAGTTTTTTTTTCCCCTTCATCTCAAGCTGTTTGTTTGATATGAAATGTGATTGTGTGGGCCCCAATCCTAAAGTAGTAAAATGGATGAATAATACATGAATAATACAATGTCCGATTTCTTACCATTTTGAATGAAAAAAAATCTAAAAATCTGATAACATGAGCCTCATGTGTTTTCATCTGTCTCTTTCTTTTCAATTCAATGGGCCCCCAGAAGTTAGCCTTGGTTGTTTTTTTTTTTTTTTTTTTTAACGGAAATTAGCCTTTGTTACTTACCATTGTCCCTTGAGATTAAGGACAAAAGGCCCCCCATTTCTTCAAGGACTCAACATGGTTTGACCTCAAATAAACAAATCATTGAACTTTACCCAAATGGTAAGATCACAATTTTTATTATGAGTGACTCAGATCCCAATTTGTCCGTTTACTTCCTCTTTGATAGATCAAGCGAGTTGTTTAAAGCGCAACCTCATTGAGAAAACCGCGGTGCCCCGCCTCTCTCTTTCCCTCTTTCTGCTCCTTTTATGAACCCAGTTTGTTCCCCGTTTGTCTGGAACTTGAATCTTCTGTGTCTTTATATTATGTATTCATCCACACACTTGTTAATTTTGTGGTATTAATAATATGGATGCTCCTTCACGTGATGTGAGCGACTCCATCACAGCTGAGGAACAATCCGATGAGGAGAGAGAAACGCGTCTTGTGAGTGAGGCTCACAATTTTTTTTTTTTTTCGCCCTCCTTATCTGAGACATATATCTACCTAGATGGACGGCTCCTTTACGCGAAAGAACTAACCCGAACCCTGATAATAATAAGCGAGAGAGTACGAGTAGAATAACATCTGTCCCAAATAGGCCATATTTTTTGAATAAATTCATTTTTAAATTTAATTCTAGAAACAAATCTTTTCAAGTTAATTTCCAAAATTTGACTTTTTGACGAGGCATGTCGGCGACGGATTATTTTCGCCCCGCCAGCATGGGTAGACCAAATTCCTCTTCTTTTTTAGTTTTTTCTTCTTAGTTTAAAATTGACAACCCCGAACTAAGAATTTAACTTTATCTTGCGCCATAAGTATGCTAGGAGTTGCCAACCTCGGACACAGGTTGGATATGCATTTTTTATTATAATAGTTGCTTCATGAATTATTATAGCTGCAGATTTGTTATGCAGTTTGCACTACAGTTTTATCTATCTATTTATTATATTTGCTTCATGAATACACAATAAATTTAAAGCAAAGCAATTTATTATTATAGATAAAATGTTATTATAAACACAATTTTGCATGTTTTTAAGATTCATCAAATTAAAGCAACAAGGGAAATTGGCAGAGGATATAGCCAATGCTCAGTAGACAGTTGTCAACTTCGGAGCAAGCTCTAGAAACTAGAAGCAAAAAAGAAAAACCCTCATTCGAGTTGGTAACTCTAGACCAAGATCTAGAAGCTCTAAAAAAAAAATTTTGGAAGAAAAAAATGACACTTGGTTTGAGGGTGTCAAACCGGAGTAAAAAATTACAGCCCCCAAGATGGAGCCTGTCACGCTGGTGTGGTAAAATGACTCACATGTTAGAGATTAATATTTTAAAATAAATTTAAGGAAGATTTGTTTCTAGAATTAAATAATAAAATAAATTATTCAAAAAATTGCCCATATCTCAATCTCACTCCATTTCAAAATTTCAATTTCCTTGCACGCAGTACATTTGCGGGCTATCCACACCCTCATTATACAAAACCCACCTCAATTGTTTGAATAATTTTTTTTTTGAATTTAATTTTAAAGACAGAAATTTATTTTTAAAATGGACTATCAAAGTGACATAATATTGGTCGTATTTATACACAATAATTTAGAGAGTGTTGCTTACCATCCAAACTCCTCTATTGTTTTTAAGAGGATTTATTTTCAAAGTTTGAGTTTCCACGGTTTTGTTTGGGGTTGTCAATTCCGCACTAAGAATAAAATTCAAAACTAAAATTTATTCTTGATTTGAACTTGACAAACTGGATCAAATTTTGAAGCTTAAAAAAATAAATTCTTAATGTATCATTAACAATCTCAGATAAAAAAAATTATCACCCGTAACGTTGGCGGGAGAAAATGATCCTTGAAAATTTACTTTGGAACCGGAACCTTCTGTTTTTAGAATTAAATTTGAAATTAGGATTTTTTAAAAAAATTGCCCTCTCAATAATTAGTGTGGGTCTCTCTATCTCTCCTTCTTCTCTTTTATCTTTTGAGGTTCAATTTGGGGGAGGAAATGGGTTGTAGAGATTAGAGCCTGTGGTTGTGGATATTGGGAGCAATAGATGCTTAGAGGTAAGGGGGAGGTGAAAGGTTTCTTTGTTTGGAGAAAAGATTTGGTTTTGTTTATGCTGAGATCTCGGGTTTGTTTGGTTTAATTGGAAAAGGGGAGTGAGACTTGGTTGATTTGGGAAATTTGAAGGGTGTCGGGAGATGGGTTTCGTGAGTTCTCTGTTGGGATTCTGTGGGTTTGGAGTTGGAGTTTGGGGTGGAGTTGTTGTTGGGTACTATCTCTTCATCTACTTTCAGCCCACTGATGTCAAGGTACTCTCTCTCTCTCTCTCTATAGTAGTTTTGCTTAAGTTTAGTATTGAAGTTTTTTCTGGCTGTGGAGGTACCTTAGCTTCTGTGATTTTCTGTCAAAAATATAAAATTGGCCTATGAGTGCTTATTTTGTGGGATCTCTGCTTGCTAGAAGATGGGTGTTTGCTGGTTTTCAGTTTCAGGTCATTACCAGCAAACACCTGGCAGGTTTCTGCAAATTGTGGTGGGGGGGGAAGAAGAAAAAATGCAGAGCAAAAGAAGGAAGAAACCTTTCTTTTGGGAATTTAATTGCATAGCATTGATAGAACAGAAAGAAATCATGGACGGATAAAAGGGAGACATAAGAAATAGAACAGTTGTTTTCTTCACTACCTCCAGCTTGGGCAGAATCTTTTATTATATAGACGAAAAAAATATGTTGAAATTTGTATCTTGAATACGACTCGGTGCAGGTAGACTAGTTTTGATGCGTGTCCAAGTGTCCAGCAGAAGCAAGAAGTAGAGGATAGTTGACTATATAAACCAAACTACGATATTTCCTCATCAAGTCTGTGCTGATGCAACAGATGGAGTTGCCTCGGCTTTCTGACCAGTCGACTGCTAGGCAGTTTTTAGGATTTTTTTTTTTCCAGCATAATTTTAGCACTCAGAGTAGATTTCTCTTGTGAGAATGTCTTGGGGACTTCTGTTGGAATTGGTAGTTAGTGTTTTGAGTGTTTGTCAAACCCAATTTTAGGCTACTGTGCCAAACCACCCAAGTTTTGTATGCTTTCTTCTTTCGTTGCTTGTACATTAATTGTGCTATTAGTTCCCTACAATTTTGGTTTTTCTTGGATTGGAAGCCTCTTATCCAAGAAGCCCTCTAGTTTCGTAACAAATTGTATCAGAGCCTTCTTGGTTGGTGGTTTAGCTACAGATTCCAAGTGGCTTAAATGTACACAATGGAGAAGTTTGATGAGATGTATAGTTTTAGCCTATGTGAGAGGATTGTCAGAAGTTCTGGTAAGTCGACGGTAAATTGCTGAATACCTGGTTGAAGTCTGAGGGGTAACTAAAGAAAAAGTCTATTGCAATCATCCTAGTTAAAGAAACTAGAAGCAAAAGAACTTTGAGATGTTAGAATTTTACCAACATCCAAATAAAGAGATATGTATTGATTGTTTTTGGAATCGAATTAGACCTGAAAGAGGAAGTTCTGAAGGGATTCTTAGGTCCAAGATTATTTAACTGTATATGCAATGTTCATGGCCAATGGTGGTTAGAAGTGTTGTTTATCAACGCCGATACAACAATATAGAAATATCGAGTTGAAAACTCGGCAGCGGAAACGTAGAAGATCTACCACCAGCAAGCGATTGAGACTAAATTACTACACAACCAAAGAACACTAGATTTAACGTGGTTCGATAAGAATGCCTATGTCCACGGAGAGGAGGGGGAAATCTTTATTAAAACAGAGAAGAAAAATACAAGAGTGACAAGAATATCTCTCTCTTACAACTCTCAATGGTGGAAATTTCTTTGATTCTTGACACACCTTTAAAAAGTCAACCCCAAGAGGTTTATATAGGATCTAGGATGATTTCTAGTCTAACCCAAACTTCTACTATCAATCAACACCGTCTCAGAGAAAGAAGAAAACATGAATCCAAACCAAACTGGAATCAGAACCGTAAAAGGCAAATACTAGATCCCGACATTAGTCGACTAGGGCCAAGTATTAGTCGACTATACCAAATAATTAGTCTACTCTGACAAAATCCAAAACCCAACTTTCTGTTGTAAGGCCTAGGCAACTACACTCAAGTACTAGTCGACTAGCCTAGATATTAGTCGACTAGCTTAGAACCTAGTCGACTAATAAAACCTATTAGTCGACCAATAACATGCACAAAGCCTGTACATGTTCGTAAATGATCTCTGAAGCTTGTAACACCTCCACCTGATACTTGATTCTTCTCCAATAAATATGAGACACTCAAAATACTTACAAACTCCACCTTGACTTACGTTTATTGAGTCCCTTCGTTGGCCTCCGCTTCTTCACCGTGCTTTCTCTCCCCTTTTGTGACTTCACATGGCTCCCTCCCAAGCGCTTGTTCTTCACTTTACCTTTTGGAGAACCTTGATGAAGCTCTGAACTTCACCAGGATGGTCTTCATTATCATGTCCGTTGGATTCTTTTTCAATTTGATCTTCACCAGGTCGATCACCTTGTCATCTACAACCCACTAACATATCTTATGATACCTTACATCAATGTGCTTTGTCCTCTTGTGATATCTGTGATCTTTAACAAAATGAATAATTCTCTTACTGTTACAATAAACCCGAACTGAATCCTGTATGATACTAAAAGTCTTGACCAATCTTCTCAACCATAACTTTTTTGACGCCTCAACTGCAGCCATGCACTCAGTCTTTGTTGTTGAAAGAGCAACTGTATCTTGCAACTCTGCTTTCCAACTCATGACGCACTCAGCTACCGTGAACACATAGCCCATTGTAGATCTTCGCTGATCAAGATCCCCTGCATAATCTGCATCAACATAGCCTTGTAATTCCTTAGGCTTTCCTGTTTTCAATCTCTAAAACATCAAGCCTAGTCTCACAGTCCCTCACAGATATCTTAACACCCACTTCACTACTTCTCAATATTATTTTTCTGGATTTGCATGAACTGACTTACTGTACTAACTGCATAGGCTAAGTTAGTCTCAGTGCAGACCATAACATGCATGAGTGATTCCACCGCACTGGCATATGATACTCGAGACATCTCCTCCTCATCCAGTCATTGTGGACACTGCTTGGAGGATAATTTGAAGTGACCTGCCAAAGGAGTGGTGTTGCTTCTGTCATGTTGAATCATTCCAACACCTTGAGAACATAGTTCTCCTGGGATAGCCACAGTCTGCTTGAGCCTCTGTCTCGAGTGATTTTCATACGTAAGATCTCTTGGCTTCTCCCAAATCTTTCATGTCAATTTTCCTTTTAGCTGAGTTTTAGGCTTCGAATATGTGTCTTGTTTCTTGCAACAATCAGCATATCATCCACATATAACAGCAAATATGTAGGATCATCATTCTGCTTAAAATAGACACAACTGTCATACTCACATCAGTTGTATTTGGCCTTAATCATAAAAGAGTCGAACCACTTGTACCACTGCCTGGGAGACTACTTAAGTCCATAGAGGGACTTAGTTAGAAGACACATCTTGTTTTTCCTAACATTTCTGAATATAATCTTCAGGTTGCTTCATGTATATCTCTTTCTCCAGCTCATCGTGCATAAAATAATGTATTAAAATCCATCGCTCCAACTCTAAATCAAACTGAGCTACTATTGTCAATAACATCCGAATAGACGTATGCTTGACTACAGGAGAAAATCTCTCATCACAGTCTATACTCTTCTTCTGAGTATATCCTTTAGCAATTAACCTTACCTTATATTGCTCATTGTTCTTCTTGCGAAAGACTCATCTGCAATCTATTGCTTTGGAGTTCTTTGGAAGATCTACTAATTTTCATGTTTGATTTCTATCTAAAGACTCCATTTTCCGCTCCATAGTTGTTATCCACTTGCCATGGTCATCTGCCTCGATCGCTTTTTTATAACTACTGGAATCCCCAGTTTCTATTACTAATGCGATGGAGACATAATCATCTTCCCAGCTATACCTTGCTGGAGGCACTATAACTCTTATTGACCGCCTCAACGGTCTAGGTTGCTTTTCAGTAGCCTCTTGTTTATCTCCATCTGAATCTGAGGAGTTCTCTTTTAACTCGTCAGGCCTTTTAGGGTTCTCTGAGAACTCAACTCTTTTTTCATGAGTGTCTGTCGAACTGTCTGGAGCTCCACTTTGTATTTTATCCTCCGTCTTTGACTTTTCTTACAACATTGATTCTTCGTCAAAGACCACATCTCTGCTGGTAAAGGCACTTCTTGTCTCAAGATCCCAAAGTCTGAAACTCTTGACTTCTTTGGTGAACCCGATGAAGATACACTTTTTAGACTTGAACTTCAGTTTGTTTCTTTTCTGACTATCAACAAACTATACGCGGGGCAATTAAAAATCCGTAAGATTGAACCACAGACTCTCCTCGCCATATCTCCTCTGGGATCTGAAGATTAACGACTGTTGATGGTGACCTGTTTATCAGATAACTCGCATAATTCACCGCCTCTGCCTAAAATTCTTCTGACATGTCAGCCTGTAACCTGATACTATGGGCACGCTCTGTAAGTGTTTAATTCATACGCTCTGCTACTCAATTTTGTTCTGGTCGCCCTGAAATACTTACCTGGTGTTTGATGCCTTTGCCTGCTAAGTAAGCTTTGAATTCTGTGGAGGTATACTCGTCTCCATTGTCGGACCTCAAGACTTTCACCTTTCACGCCTTCTGATTCTCCGCCATAGTTTTCTACTCTTTGAACTTCTGAAATACTTTCGATTTCTATTTCAAGAAGTATACTCAAACTCTCTTAGAGAAATCATCTATGAATGTAACATAGTACCTAGCACCCTCGATGGATGCTACTTCATGTGAAGGTCCCGACATATCCCATGTGTATGATCTAGTAAGCCCTTTGTCTTGTGCTGTAATGTAGAGAAAGCTACTCTACGTTGCCTTCCCATAATGCAAAATTTACAAAGATCAAGTTTGTAATATTTGATACCTGATAGAGCCATGGTTCACAGTCGTGGTCTCGGCCGCTGACTCGGCGGACACTGAGACGGATCGGTCTCGGCGACTCGGATCGGTCTCGGGCGATACCCGCAAAACGCTACATAGAAGCGCAAAAAATTCTGAAAAAATCACGAAAAATCTTAAAAAAATGTGGACATCCACATTCATGTATCACATGTCTAAAAATATCACTTAGCACACTAAACATAAAGCGAAAGTATAAATACACACGTCGTCGGTAGAAACATATCAAAATACATACACAATATAGTAAATTGCACAAACTATATTCATAAATACATGCTAATGAAGTTATTTCCACATTGAATTACGACGATCGGACAGTGGCGGCGGTCTCCAGCTTTGAGCGAGAGGTAAGTTTTTATTTCTCTTCTTTTTTTTTCTTTATACCCGTTCGTCACGGGTGAATATACGTTTTGAGCCGACTCGGTCGAGAATCAGAATCGACTCGGTCGAGTCACGATCGATTCGGCCGTGAATCCACCGAGTCGACCGAGTCAACTCCGATTCTCGGCCAAGTCAGTCTCTTCTGAGTTGAGTCGACCGACTCGTGACTCGGACTCGTCTCGGAGCGGGCCGAGACGGATACGACTCGGCCGACTCGTCTCCGACTCGGTCGAGAATCAGAATCGACTCGGTCGAGTCACGATCGATTCGGCCGTGAATCCACCGAGTCGACCGAGTCAACTCCGATTCTCGGCCAAGTCAGTCTCTTCTGAGTTGAGTCGACCGACTCGTGACTCGGACTCGTCTCGGAGCGGGCCGAGACGGATACGACTCGGCCGACTCGTCTCCGACTCGGCCGAGTCTTTGAACCATGGATAGAGCACCCTTTTTGTGTAGGACTTGAAGATCTCGCTCGTTCATGTGTCCAAGACGCATGTGCCAAAGCCTTGTAGTATATTTGTTATCTGTTGCTGCTGAAGTATCACCAATAATAGTGTTTCCTGTCATGTTGTACAAGTTTGCAGTCCGTTAACTGTTACATCTTCATCTGCACATGAAAACTTGCATCCTTGAGCTTCCAAAGCTTCCAACGAGAGAAGACTCTTCCTTAAGTGACAAACGTGATGTACGTTCGTGAAGGTTCGAACCTGTCCATCAAGCACGTTGCCAATGCCAACCGTCTTCCACACAGTGTTGTTATCCATCAGGACAGAGCCTCCATCACAAGGCTTGTAAGTACTGAACCACTCTCTTTTTGGGCACATATGGTATGTGCATCCCGAGTCAAGTAACCGAGCATCTTAGTACTTATCTTTTCCTGACTGAGCTGTCAAGACATCACATGGATCCTCATCTGCTTGTTTGACAATCCCGGCTTGACCTGCCTTTTCGCTAGCCCCATAAGAATTCTTACCGCCTTTCTTCTTCAACATCTTCTTGTATTTTATATAATTTTTCTTGGTGTGTCCTGATTTCTTGCAAAAGTAGCAAGCAAAACTGTTAAAAGCTCTGGATCTCTTTTGGGTCCCCTATTCTGTGATCTCCCCCTCTGGCTCTTGACAACCAGTCCTGAGGCTTCCTCTGTAGAATATGTCTTCTTCATCAGCTCATTATTCTGAAGCGTCTGCCTGATATCTTTTAACTTTAAAGTCTCCTTACCATACATGATGGTGGTCGCCAAGTAGTCATAACTTGATGGAAGAGAAAAGAATAATAGAAGAGCTTTGTTTTTTTCTAGCTTAACCTCAAGAGCCAACAAGTCGCTTAAATTCTATTAAAAATATTAAAATGTTGTAGAATAGGTGTATCTTTCTTCGTCCGAAGGTTGCATAACTGCTTCTTCATGAAGGCTTGTTCGACAAGCTCTTCATCATGTAAAGGCTCTCCAGCTACACCAAAGACCAGCAGCTGTCTTCTAGTTCATGACGTTGTAGAGGACCTCGTCTAATAGGTATAATATGATCATAGCCTTTATGCGTAAGTCGATATCGTTCGACTCATCATTCTCCATCTTCGATGGCTTCTTCTCAATACCAAATAGGGCCTTGTGTGTGCTCTCCTTCACGAGCAACGATGTTACTCGCATCTTCCACAACAATAAGTTAAACTTCCTGGCGAATTTCTCACCTCGAACTTGGTTGTCGTGGTCGCCTTACTAGACATTGCTTTGATACCAATTGTTGTTTATCAATGTCGATACAACAATAGAGAAACACCGAGTTGAAGACTTGGCAACGAAAGCGAAAGCGTAGAAGATCTACCATTAGCAAGCAGTGGAGACTAAATCACCACACAACCAAAAAATACCAGATTTAACGTGGTTCAGCAAAAGTACTTACCTCCACGGGGAGGAAGGGCGAAATTTTTATTAAAATAGAGAAGAAAATATAAGAGTTACAAGAATATTCCTCTCTTACAACTTTTAATGGTGAAAATCTCTTTAATTATTGACACACCTTTAAAAGGCCAACCCCAAGGGGTTTGTATAGGCCCTAGGATGATTCTTAGTCCAACCCAAACTTCTACTATCAATTAGCACCGTCTCAGAGAAAGAAGAAAACCTGAATCCAAACCAAACTGGAATTAGAACCGTAAACTAATACCAAGTATTAGTCGACTAATACCAACAAAATCCAAAACCCCAACTTTTTGTTGCAAGGTCTAGTCGACTACACCCAAGTATTAGTCGACTAGCATAAAACCTAGTCAACTAATAAAACCTATTCGTCGACTAATAACATGCACAAAGCCTGTACATGTCCGTGCATGATCTCTGAAGCTTGTAACACCTCCGGTTGATACTTGATTCTTCTCCAATGAATATGAGGCACTCGAAATACTAACAAGAAGATAGTGCTCTAGTTTGACAAAGACATGAATTTGGAACCACTTATGACCACAATATTTAAGCTTGTGGGTCTTGGTCCCAACTTCATCATATTTTAACTCTGAATTCTCTACAGTTCTGATACAAGACTATGGGCCTGTTTGTTTCATTGCAAAACGTTGCAAGTCGTAAGTCGTAAAATGAGAATGGAAAAAGTGAACTGTAGCAGAGAAAATATATTGTGTTTTACGGTGATTGGTTGATAAAGTGAAGTGTAAAGGGAAAAATATATTGTGTTTTACGGTGTTTGGTTGATAAAGTGAAAGTGTAAATGGTAAAGTATATTGTGTTTTACGGTGTTTGGTTGGTAATGTAAAAGTGTAAGTGGAAAAGTTGACTACAAAATTAACTGTAGCAGTGATTTAACTATTATAAATACTATTAAATTAAATCTACTATTGCAAATTAAATTGTATTAATAAATTTGAGATAAAAAATTAATAATCTTAATATTTTATTTATAACAATAATATTAATAAAATATTAGTATAAATAGTAAAATATTACTAAAATATTAACTAAATAAATAATATAAAATTTTAAGAAAATCTAAAGAACATTAATAAAATTTTAAGAATACTAATAAAATATAAATATTAAAAAAATGTTACAACAATAATAAAATATAGTTATAATATTATAATATTAAAAATACTTGAAAATTATTATAATATAAATTTTATTATAATATTATTGTAATATTATAGAAATATAAAATTAACAAAGTAAAATATAATTATAATTTAATAATAAATTATCATTATATTATTATTATACTGAATTATTATTACAATATTAACATAATAAAATATTAATATAATAATAAAATATATTATGATATTAATTAAGTAATTTTTTATATTAAAAATAAATAATTAAATATATAGTAATTTTATATTAAAGTATAATATTGTTATATTAATAAAATATTAACTCTAAATAAAAAATAAAAAATGGAATAAGTATTAATAAAATAATAAAATATTAAATTAAAATAGTAAAATATTAAATATTAAAACAATAAAAAAATTAAAGATTAAAAATATAAAATAATTAAATAATTAAATAAGAAATTGAACATTATTAAAATATTAAATATTTAATAATATTAAATTATATATTTATTATCAAGTAACTATTTTGAACTGTAAGTGTACTACAAGTGAGAGTTACATGACCACAAAATTAACTGTAGCAACTGCAAGTGGAAAAATATGAGTGTAAAAGTTAGATTTACATGACCACAAATTTAACTGTAGCAACTGCAAGTGGGAAAAGAAGAGTTGCATTTTGCAACTTGTTTTTCAGCGAAACAAACAACGGAAAATGGAAAAGAAGTTTTACGACTTGCGTTTTGCAGCGTTTTGCGGCGAAACAAACACGCCCTATATATAAATATACCTCAACGATTACCCCTTCATACGCGGGTATGGTCAATGGAACTTCAGTTCTTTACCATTTATCACACAGTAGTTTTCATGCACTCTATCCCTGACACCATTTCCATCCGTCAGTAAGTGTAACCTCAACCTTATTGGTTATGACATCCTAACCAACATCCATTGGATTCTTTACCAGACTTCGGTCATCTCCTCCCATACTGACTTGGTTATCTCCTACCAAACCTTGCTTCACATTTGAGTTACTCCCCCTTAGGCCACAATGTGGGATCTGATACAAATTGTGGGATGACTTAGGCCTTTGGTGGGGTACAATGATTTCTTAATTCTTAATATGGGTTAGGATCCCAATTTGATCCAAAAGATTGAGCTAGTAGGACTTGATCTTTTCTATTTACTTTTTCTAGACGTGGAACTGAACTCACATAGAACTTCCTCATCAATGGTATCATTAAAAATTTAAAATGGACAGTTCATGATGCTATCAGGTTAGAGCACATGCTCAGGGCCATATGAGTGAGAATGGATCAGTAGTATTGAGCGTTCAAGATCTTTTCTCTGGCCAGAAAATATTAAAGTTTGTAGCTTATATAAGAATTGTAACTATGGAAAACCTTGCATGTCCAAGTTCATAAAGGCATTAGAAAGATGAATGATATACGACCCATTTAGATCTCTGGGGTCTTTCCAGGTGTTCCTTACATGAGTGGTATTTGGTGTCTTCTTACTCTTGCTGATGATTATTCAAGGAAGGTCTAGGTGTTCATATTGAAGATCAAGGACTTGGAGGCTACAACTTTCAAGTAGTGGATTAGACATGATTAAGAAGAGAGCATGCATAGATAACAAACATTTTGCACTCTATTAACACAGAATTATTACAATGATGATTTTTCTACCTCCAAGTAGTAGAAAGTTATGATTGAGAAGCATGAATATAAGAAGATCAAATGTTTTAGCAGTGATGTACGATACTGAGTTTTATTTGTTCTATAAGAAACAAGAGATTGGTACGCATTAATGCATAACAAAAAACCAACACAATGGAGTTGTAGAATGGTAATGTCCTCTTTTTTTGTCCAATTCTAGGTTGTCAAAAGTTTTTGGGTAAAGTGGTAAATGTAGCTTGATACTTGGTGAATCAACCATTAGCTGCCAGTATTAGGAGCCTATGATTATGAGACTCTAGAGGAGGTTTGTTTGGACATTACTTGCTATTTGTCTTATAAAATTTGGTTCTGCTTATTTTCATGTGAGGGTAAAAGCTTTAACATAGGGTGGAAAAGGACCTTTCTGGGACATGCTTCTAGGGTGAAGAGATGCAGCTATTGTGCGTCCCAACTCCCAAGTCATCCAAAATTGTTGTCATAGGCATCATTTTTCTATGAGATCTCTATGTCAGATAAGAGGAGGCAAGGCATTTTGGATGGAAATTGGTCGGGCAGTAAAAAAGTGGAGGTGGAGTGTGGATCTCCTGGCTTGCATACCAGCAAGCAAGTGGAGGTGGAGAATGGATCTCCTGGTGGCCTATATCATTGAGCTCAAGTTCAACTGGTTCAAGATGAGACACATGATGCTGATTGAGAGGATGAGGCATCTACCGAGGAGCAATATCTAGCAGATCAAGGTGGCAGATGAAGCCTCTTGACTGATGTTGGCACATGGACATTGTAGCATATGCACATAATGTGGGAGACTATATCATGATTTTGGAGCCTTCTCCTTCAGTTATTGAAGCTATCAGCACTATATTCAACATGCACTCAGGTTTTTCCCTCCATTTTACTTTGTTAAAGGATTTTGTGGAGCAAATATTGGATGCCTCCAAGCCTCATAATTAAACTACTTATGCTAAAATGACACACCTATATGTAGTGATTCATATAAGGGAAATATGAAGGATAATCTTCTGCTGTTAGAATTTTCAATCCTTATGGTGGATTTGTATATCAACTTGCGGAGAAATAATTATGGTGTGCACTGAGTTGTTACTCCATTGTTGTCTACATCACATACTGACTCCTAGAAGACAAGAATGTAGCATACTTCTTGTGCACAACAAGAATCTATAATAAGGCCTCAACATTACCACTTATTCCATGTTCGTAAACAGTATTTGGCCCTTCACAGGAATAAGGACACGGCCACACCAACATGGACAACATGCCGGCATGTGACATTCTTAAAATACTCACATCACGTGTGTCTGACATTACACAACTTCATGATAAGAGTGTCCATGTAAGGGGAAAGGACTCATGAAAACTCCATGCTTGACGAGGAGTTACAACAGAAAGACATTATTGTTCATCATTTTCATATTTTGCTTATTTTCAAAATGATATCTTAAAATATAGTATTTTGACCATCTTTCCTTGTTGGTTACAGTGACATATTCTTGTTACTCCATTGTTGTCAGCAGGATCCTACAGTTCGACCACTTGTTGAGCATGATTCAAATTCTCTGGAACAGATGCTTCCAGAGATTCCTTTATGGGTGAAAAATCCAGACTTTGATCGGGTAAACAAGATCTACTAGAAAATATTTTTAACTATTATAGGATATAGTTGCTTGATTAGAGGTAAAACTGACAATATGCTTTTGCTTATTTCTCCTTAAGATTGATTGGCTAAACAAGTTCATCGAGAACATGTGGCCTTACTTGGATGAGGTGCGTATGTTATTGAAACTTTCTGCAATATTTCCACTCACGGTTTCTTGTATTCTTTATTTTATATCTTTTTCCCTTGGTAGGCAATCTGCAAAACAGCCAGGGAAGTTACAAAGCCAATTATCGCTGAGAATTGTGCCAAGTATAAAATTGAGTCCATTGAGTTTCACACTTTAACGTTGGGTTCGCTACCACCTACTTTCCAAGGTTTGATCTCTCTTCCTTTGTGTCACAACTGTAGGAAATAAAATATATTTAATGCGGAATAATGGCCATGAATCTAAGAATCAATTACATCTCAAGGAAATTTAAATGCATAATTAGAACAACAACTCATGCACCATACCTGAAGCCATTGATTAAGCAAGGAAGATGGATGGATAATGACCTTGATGTTTCCTTTGAACCTGCAAACCCTAATGCAATTGATCCTCTTCTCTCTGTCTCCTTCTTTTACCACAAACCCTAATTTTCTCTTAGTGATGGAAAACCTCAAAAAACAAGGAAGCAGTTTGTGTCATTCACAGGAGGAGAGAAGTGAGTCTCTTAATTGCAAATAATCACCCATGATAAAACCACCCATCATGGTTCTTTCATACCCCAGATGATTAATAAAACTTTACACAATTGTCACTTTAATATGGGCATATAATATATCAGTTAATCTTTAATTAGGAATCCAATAATTAATCAAGGTTAAGTGAGCCACCATGATGTGAGATTAACATTCTCCCACTTGGACCACTAACCGATTAGGTTAAAACTTTAGAAAATAAATAAAAGAAAAGACTCATTTTCAAAACATTTTGACTCCATTGGATTCCATACTGAAAAAACTTGACACGTGATCACGAATTTAAAAAAAACAACAACTGATAAGTCCAAATATGAAATACCGTAATACTGCAATTAGTTTGGACTACCAATGCGAGTCATAGCGGTTATACAACATCCACGTCATACTCCCTTCTATGTACCACAATATTGATAACCCTTACTAATTGAGTGCATAACCAAAATGACCCCTGTAATTGTCTTGTAAAGACATTTCCTGTTTAACAAACATCCATACATAATATGTGCACACATAATTGGATAACAGGAAACACAGAAACAGAACTTTTATTTGTACAATAATGTCAATTACATAAGTACCAAAATACACATTTACAGATTGCCCAAAAGACCCATTCTTACAACATGTTCCTTGAATGTCTTTGGAGGCAATCCCTTTGTCATTGGATCAGCAACCATTAAAGTGGTACTTAAACTTACAATTGACACTTTCTATTTCTCAACTCTTTCTCTAACCACCAAGTACTTAAGTTCATATGTCTAGAACCATTAGAGTACTTACCATTCTTAGAGAAGAATACGGCTGCTGTATTGTCACAATATATCGTCAGCGGCCTGGCAATAGAGTCAACTACACCAAGTGCTGAGATAAAATTCCTTAGCCATAATGCATGATTTGTGGCCTCAAAACAAGCTATGAACTCAGCCTCCATCGTGGATGAAGAAATAATGGACTGCTTCACACTCTTCCACGAGATTGCCCCACCTGCTAGCAAGAAAATAAATTCTGAGGTAGACTTCCTGCTATCTGGGCAACCACCAAAATCTGAGTCTGAATAGCCGATCACCTCCAACTGATCTGATCTCCTGTATGTGAGCATATAGTCCTTTGTCCCTTGAAGATACCGCATAACCTTCTTAGCCAACTTCCAGTGCTCCATTCCTGGATTGCTTTGGTATCTTCCCAGCATCCCAACAGCAAAGCTGATATCTGGCCTGGTACAAGTGCTTGCATACATCAAGCTCCCAACAGCTGATGCATATGGAACTTTCTACATTTGACCCTTTTCTAAGTCATTTCTGGGACACTGGCTACCACTTAATCTGTCACCCTTCTGAATGGGTGCAGGACTGACTGAACACATTTCCATATGAAATCTTTCCAAGATTCGATTGATATACCCTTTCTGAGACAATCCTAGCAATCCTTGAGATCTATCCCTGAAGATCTCTATGCCAATAACATAATTTGCATCACCCATATCAACCATCTGAAAATTCTTGGTAAGATAGCTTTTAGTTTCATACAGCAAACCAAGATCACTACTGGCTAACAAGATGTCATCTACATACAGAACCAGAAAAATAAACTTGCTCCCACTGATCTTTAGATATATACACTGATCAACAGTGTTTTCTGTAAATCCAAAAGAGGTAATGGTATCGTTAAACTTTATATACCATTGCCTGGAAGCTTGTTTAAGTCCATATATAGATTTCTTTAATTTGCAAGCCAAGTGTTCTTATTCTTTAATTGCGAACCCTTCAGGTTGCTCCATGTAGATATCCTCATCCAAATTTCCATTTAGAAAAGCAGTTTTCACATCCATTTAATGTAACTCCAAATCATAATGAGCTACAAGTGCCATAATGATTCTAAGAGAATCCTTCTTTGATACTGGAGAGAAGGTCTCTGTATAGTCAATGCCTTCTTTCTGAGTGAAACCTTTGGCCACAAGTCTAGCCTTATATCGTTCGATATTGCCTTTAGAGTCGCGCTTGGTCTTAAAGACCCATTTACACCCGACTTTCTTACAGTTATAAGGCAATTCAACGAGATCCCAGACTTGATTTTGGTCCATAGATTTCAACTCATCTTTCATAGCATCAACCCATTTACTAGAATCATTGCATTCTATGGCTTGTGAAAATGAAACTGGATCTTTATTAATCCCAATATCATAGTCAGATTCCTGTAGATATACCACATAATCATCTGAAATGGCAGATCTTCTTTCCCTTTGAGATCTTCTCAAAGCTGCCGGTTGTGGTGGTTCTACAATATTTTCAATGGGAATATCCTCATGGAGTGGTGAACCAACATTAACTTGTTGTTCTGGTATCTCAACTTGATGATCAAGCTGAGGGACAACAATTTCTCTTGAAAGAAAGGGTATTGGGATATTTACCCTTACCACTTCAAGATCTACCTTTCTTGGTTCAGCACTCCCACTAATTTCACCATTTTTCAGGAATCTGGCATTACCAGTTTCAACTATTCTTGTACTATGGTTAGGACAATAAAATTTGTATCCCTTAGACTTATCTGGATAACCAATGAAATACCCAGATATTGTTTTTAAGTCTAATTTCTTTTCTTGTGGATTATATATTCTAGCCTCTGCTGGACAACCCCAAACATGTAAATGTCTTAAACTAGGTTTCCTACCAGTCCACAACTCAAAAGGAGTTGTTGGGACAGCCTTACTAGGAACCCTGTTTAAGATATACATAGCAGTCTTTAAAGCTTTATTCCACAATGAATTGGGTACATTAGAGAAGCTCATCATGCTCCTAACCATATCCATAAGTGTTCGGTTCCGCCTTTCAGCAACACCGTTCTGCTGAGGCGTACCTGGCATTGTGTATTGAGCACAAATGCCATGCTTTTCTAGAAATTTGGCAAATGGACCAGGATGTTGTCCTGATTCGTCATATCTACCATAAAATTCACCACCTCGATCTGATCTTATGATTTTAACCTTTCTATCTAATTGTCTCTCGACTTCTGTAATGAACACCTCTAGGATGTCAACAGCCTGAGACTTTTCATTAATTAGATACACATAACCATAACGTGACAGATCATCTATAAAAGTAATGAAATATCTCTCTCCAGTAAAACATGGAATGGAGAGTGGTCCGCAAATATCTGTATGAATTATTTCCAGGAGTTCTTTACTTCTTGTGGCACATTTCTTTGTGTGTTTGGTTTGCTTTCCTTTTATGCAATCTACACACACATCAAAATCAGTGAAGTCTAGGTTATCCAAAATCCCAATCTTCACTAATCTTATAATTCTATCCCTGGAGATATGCCCCAGTCGTCTATGCCACAAGATTGAGGATTTTTTCATTTATTAAGCCACGTTTTATACCAACATTCGAATGCAGAGATAATAAAGATTGTGCAAACTCATCATTCAATGAAATTTTATATAAATCATCACATAAAATTCCATGTCCAACCGGAATTGAATTATACATTAAAGAGAGTTTTCCACAACTAAACAAAACAGAATATCCAAAAACATCTAATTTAGATAATGACATTAAGTTTCTTGAAATCGAAGGTATATAAAAAGTATCCTCAAGATCCATCTGATGACCCGTCTCCAAGAGTAGTCGATAAACACCAACATATTCGACCTCCACTTTGAGACGGTTCCCCATAAAGACGAATCTCTCACTTTCCTTCGGTTTCCTGGTTGTAAGGAATCCCTGCATTGAATTAGTTATATGAGTTGTGGCTCCAGAGTCTATCCACCAAGTATTAGAAGGAACTTCAGTAAGATTTGATTCATAACATACAAAAGAAAGATTTGTACCTTTCTTTTCGAACCAAGCTTTCCTCTTGTTGCAGTCCTTCTTCACATGTCCTTTTCTACCACAGAAGTAGCATTTGACAGTGAAAACTTTTCTATGACCTTGGCTACTTTCCCCATGGTCATTTCCTTTCTTTGATGGAAATCTCTTACCTCTTCCATATTTACTTTTCTTATGGATACCTCCTGAAGTTACTGCCAACACTGAGTGCTGTCCTTCTTGCCTCAGTCTCACTTCCTCTTTGACAAGTCTTTTATGTAGTTGTATATTCATAAGGTTTACTAACATAGGTCACTTTGGCAACTACTAAATCAATAAGCCTTATGAATACAAAACTAACCAATAATATTCTCTAATCTTTTATTTGAGTAAAGCCATAATACCTCAATACATTACTTGATCAAGCATCAATCAATATTAACACAACAACTTAAATGTGTAACATACTTTAATGATTGATTATATTAGACCATTAGTCGACTATAAGGAAATACTAGTCGACTAAGGTCAAGTTAAGTCGACTATAGGTTTAGGTCTAGTCGACTAGGGTAAGGAAAAGTTAGTCGACTATACCCTATGATTAGTCGACTATAAAATTTATCAGTTGACTACAAATATTATTAGTCGACTCCTGAATCCAACAGAGAGTTCTCAACTTTCGAGTCACTGAATTAGTCGACTTGGAAAATATGATTAGTCGACTATAACCTAATTAGTCGACTAGTCATAAAATCAACTAAAAATCTAGTCGACTCCTGCAGCAAACAGAGACTTTCAAACTCTCTGGAAAAGAGAATTAGTCGACTATAACATATTACTAGTCGACTAATAGTCGACGAAACAGTTATTTAATTGCAGTTCCTGTTCCGACGAATTAATCAAAAATTAGGGAAAATTAGGGTTTCTTAATCCTGAATTTTGATCCTTATTAATTGCATAATTAGAGGAATATGAACATGATTTTAGGGCTATTAAATCCTCTATTAAATTCTACAATTAACAGATCAAAAATTCAATTTTATGAATCGATAATCAAAACCCTAACTTTCCTTAATCCCTAAATCCAAGATGTATTGATTCTTTAAACACGGCTATGATACCAAATGTAGGAAATAAAATATATTTAATGCGGAATAATGGCCATGAATCTAAGAATCAATTACATCTCAAGGAAATTTAAATGCATAATTAGAACAACAACTCATGCACCATACCTGAAGCCATTGATTAAGCAAGAAAGATGGATGGATAATGACCTTGATGTTTCCTTTGAACCTGCAAACCCTAATGCAATTGATCCTCTTCTCTCTGTCTCCTTCTTTTACCACAAACCCTAATTTTCTCTTAGTGATGGAAAACCTCAAAAAACAAGGAAGCAGTTTGTGTCATTCACAGGAGGAGAGAAGCGGGTCTCTTAATTGCAAATAATCACCCATGATAAAACCACCCATCATGGTTCTTTCATACCCCAGATGATTAATAAAACTTTACACAATTGTCACTTTAATATGGGCATATAATATATCAGTTAATCTTTAATTAGGAATCCAATAATTAATCAAGGTTAAGTGGGCCACCATGATGTGAGATTAACAACAACAACATATTAAATAATGCCTGAAAAGTGAAAAGAAATAGATACAAGGTCATAGATTTTTTTTGAGTACTTTGATAGTCCCAGAGTACACATATCTATAACCTCTTTGTCACTTCCAAGACTTTTCTGGAGAACAACAGGGAAAGAAAGACATGATCTCCACCCCCATCATCTATATCTCTTTACTGAATGTTTGTGTAATCCAAGGTTTTTCTTCGGACCAAGGATCCTCTAATTTTTATGAAACCTTCCTGTCCGATGAACTCCATCTTGACACAGTATATTAGCATTCAGTTAGAATTTAAAATTCATTGGTAACTAAGTTGATGCTTGTATATTCAGTTCTTCTGCTAAGAAAGTTTTAAGTTTGGTATTAACTTCATCTTCTAAAGAAATAACTAAATGTGTACATGGTTATAAGATTTATAAGGACAACAAAGCTTGATTTATAAAGCACAAGCTTGCATAGCTCTAATAATGGCTTCAAGTTTAGCTGAAAGCATATTATCAGCTGTCTTGTATTCATTTTTAGGAGGATAATCCAGAATTACAAATATCATTTTAAGTGATAGCTTAGGGAAGTTGTCAGAGTTTTAGCAACAACAGAGCATAACCATAGCCCAAATTCATCCTAATGGGCGAAGGATGGAAATGGGAAGGAGGGAGCTCATCGTCATGTATGATGCATGACAGGTTCGGGTATCAGCATGGCCTCCTAGCCCATCATGCAAGAGTGCATGGCATGAAGAGTAGTGCAAGAACCTGAAAGAAGAGGAGGAGAGGGGGCAAATAACTGAGTGTAGAGAACACTCTGTCTGAACTGCAAATTAATCATTTTTTTTTAGTATCTGAAATGAAACTCAATTGCAAATGGTCTGGAACCACTGGAGCTGCTGAAATCAAAACTCTAATGGAGGGGCTGAAACAGAGATTGAACCTTGTATCGAGTATTAGAACTAGCTGCAATTAGTATTAGAATAATAATTTGTTGAAATTGATATTTCTTGTAGTTTTTTTTTTTAGTGTTTAAACCAAGATATGTTAGGCTAACTTCTTATGTGCACTGTTAGGGATAAGCCTAACACAGGAAAAAGAGAAATCAAATCTACCATAAAAAGATAGTGAGCAAGAAGAAAGAAACAGAGAATAACACGTGATACCCCAAGATTTATGTGGTGGCCGTCAGGCTACTATCCACAGCGCAATGATCTCATTATAAGGAGAAAAATCAGAGAATGGAGTTGTTTGCCTTCACAGTGCTTCGACCCAAACCTATCAGGTAACATAGCTCAAAAGGTATATTTATGTTAGATGATCTCCATCTCACATTTCTCACTTTCTTGAGTTCCCTTGCCTATATTTCATTATACATTGACAGGGTCAACTATAGTACATAAAGTTATTTGTCTTGGGGACCCTTCTTTTGGCCCAAGTCTCTCTAGCTTGGCCCAATCACGATCATATGTAATCTAAAATGGCAACAGCTGCATCTACATAGATCTGCATGATATAAGAAAGAAATGAATAACAGTCTTCACATCTCTTATTGACCTGGCTCCAAACAAGCCTGTCCACTGAGAGAAATTTGATCCAATCAATAGAAAGGAAACACAACCATCTTGAGAGATAAATCTCAATTTTAGGTATTAAGTGCACATCATAGATACAGTTTAAATAGAAAGAAACGGAATAAAATGAGGGCAACACCTAAAATAAGCTTATTTTTTCCTTGTAGGGTGCCACTTTATGTACTAAAAGTTTTACTTTTATGTTTTGAATATACAGTTGAAATAATTGTTTTGAATATACTGTTGGATTAATAAATATCTTGACAAAGGTACATGTGATATATGATTTTTCCAAGCTAGGGTAGTATATGTATGTACTGAATAGTGCTTATGTGGCATCCCTCCCCCGTAACTTAGGATTTCTCATTGCAGTAGCTTCTATGGTCTGGATAGGGAGTTCTAGGAAAGTGCTACTGCAGATTTAAAATTAGATGGTGTTAGCAGCAATTTGATTTCTAGACGAATGTAAACCGCAATTTCTAGACCTATGTTTAGATGGTGAGTTCATATTTCATGATGATCTAATAGTAAGGTAGTGGTTTTCGTGAGCCAAATTCTCATATGCTCCTGTCTCATTAAGAAATTTATCTGAGAATAAAAAAATTGTAGGAGCTTCCAAATGGAAGAACTTTAAAGTACAAGAGTTTCCTCCCATGATAAATAAATTCTCCTTCTTCGTGGCTTTCAGGTGGCATAACTGACACTTCTCACCTGATCAGGCTGATAAGCATATCCAGACAATGCACACTGATATTTCTGCCTAGCATCACATATAATGTGCAGTTTTTGTCTGTCTAGAAACTGCATTCTTTCTAGGTAGACAGTTATAGGTTCCTCGTCCTTGGAACGCTTATCAGATAAATGGATTGCATGTTTTCAGTGCATGTATGCACGAGTAGTAGTTTGATATCCTTTTACTGTAGAATTATTGGGACTACTTTCTTCACTTGATTCTTACCATTTCAAGTATGCCCTTGACTACAATCAACAGATGTGGAGTAAAAAAATCTGCCATGTGGGCAAAGGGCATAAACCTGGCTCTATTTATCCTAGTTTAACCTCTTGAGCTCCCTGGCTGCATTGATGTAAATTTTGGGTCTGTATAGAGAGTCTAGGTAGGCATTTTGCATAATAGTTGACAAGCTCAGACATATCTGTGCTTGGAAAGCAAATGTTGGAGGTTGAAAGCATTTCATGTCAGGAAGCACAGGTACATGCTCTTTATCCTTTTCTATTCGGTGGAATTGTTCTCCTCTTCTATAAATAGAATCTGGGGCACACACTGACGAGGTAAAGCCCTTACTTTTTGAGAAATTGATATAGATCCTAAGGATCATGGTGTGGATTGTTGCCATTGGCATATCATTATATGTCAAAAATATGGCACCTTGTATGTTCATAAAGAAAATTGAATTGAGGAATGCAAATCCCCATGAAAAGCTGCACAAGTTAACTTTAACTAATGTTTTATTATTAGATATACTTTTTTAATGCTCTATTAAATTTCTATACTTATTTATCTAATTTTATTAGATGTGTAACTTATTACTTTTTGGTCTGCCTTATTGTTGGAAATGCTGCATGAATATAGTATTTATTTGAAGATCTGCCTTGTTTTGCATATATCCAGTGAGTATACAACTATACATGGTAGACTAATATAATAGTATAAAATTAATTAACAAACAGTTGTATTAGAAAATTCTTTACCAATACTAAAATTTAAATTTTTTTTTCTAGGAATAAAAGCTTATCAAACAGACGAGAAACAGTTGATTATGGAACCATCACTGAAGTGGGCTGGAAATCCTAATATTACTGTGGTGGTTAAAGCATTTGGGTTGAAGGCAACTTTACAGGTTACTACTAGCTTGTATTATCTTTTGTCTTTTTTGAGTGAATCTGTATTATCTTTTGTTGGGGAACAAGATATAGTTCTCCAAACTGTTGAACTGTTTGTATGTTTGAGACAAACTCTACTTCTTAGAAGTTATTTAAAAGTTATACAGGTGAACTGATCTTATTCTCTTTTGAGATTTAGGTGGTAGATTTGCAAGTCTTTGCCTTACCACGTATTACATTGAAGCCATTGGTTCCCAATTTTCCTTGTTTTGCCAAAATCCTCGTCTCTTTAATGGAGAAGGTACAAGAGGAGGGTTGACTTATTTTCTGGCTATTTGATGTGATTATATTCTTTCCATGTTATGATCTGTCTTTTCAAGATGATTTCATTATCTCTTATTCTTTCTTTCTTTCTTCTCGTTTTTTTTGCAGCCACATGTTGACTTTGGACTAAAACTTCTGGGAGCAGATGTTATGTCAGTTCCAGGTCTTTATAGTCTCGTTCAGGTACTGTCCCTCTCATTGTTTTTTTAGTAAAAAAGGCTGTGGCTTGTAATTTTCTTTTTTGCAATCTATAAACTAAAGATCATGACATGAAAATCCCAAGACATTGTATCATAATATAACCATATCTCAGAGAGTCAGAAAAGATACATTTTTGCTTCAGCTTCAAATTGGCACCAACAGTTCTTCTGACTGATCCACTGTATTGAACACTCCAACCCAAAAAGGAACCGTAAGAAGAAAGAAAGAAACTTGGCAGTCACCAGCGCATGAATCCTGATAATTGAAGATGACATATGGAAGTCTATTCCATTGAGCAGAAAAAATAGAAATACCAGTAATGTGTCATTCCAAAATTGGATCCATCTCTATCAAGCCCATCACCAGTGATAAATGGGGGGTCATTAAAATCCTATCAGAATGCTGCAAGGTATTTCCATGCAAAAAAGAGGAGCGCAATTGCTCTCTCTCTCTCTCTCTCTCTCTCTCTCTCTCTCTCTCTCTCTCTCTCTCTCTCTGTGGGGGGGGGGGGGGGGGTTGTTTCCATTCCGTTAATTCTTTGAATCATATTAAGATGTCGGGTTGTGTTTCCCTTGGTCGCTTTAAGGAGGAAGCCAAAGATGTGCCCATTTCTGTCAAGATGCTGGGTCACGTTAAAATGCTAGACAGTATTTTACTTGGTCATTTTACTTCATATTAGTTTTTGGTTTTTTTCTTGTGCAATAGAAAATAATCTAAAGATGAATAATTGTCTTCATTTAGTGTATCAGATAAGTCACACCCCGCTTCCCAAAATACGTGAAAACGGAGTCACAACGATAGTCAGCGATGCTTATACGTAAGGAAAATACCTCACGTATACGCGCTAAGTCTTAAATAATCCGAACAAGATATAAAAATCTACTATGATAAATCAATATCAATGCAATAACATATATAAATGTCCACACTAAATATCATATGAAGGAAGGAATAAAACAAGCAATGAGTCTGATATATATGGGATCAAGGAAACTACAGAAACGACAGGAATAAAAAAATATAAGGATACCAGAATGGGTAGAGGAAAACTCTAGCTCCTCACAACATGTCCAGTCTCATCGAACACCTGATCAATAATATAAAACATCCAATATCTGGATGTACAAATTTAGGGTCATCAGAAAGCGACCCAATGAGTGTGTAAGAATAAAAGAGAAGGTGCACGTGTATATAACATGTGTGAGCATATGATGATAATATATGCTGGAATAAGACAAAAATAACATTTAGTACATAAATAGACAGTAAATAAAAGTAAATAAAAGCAGTGAGCAATGGAATCAGATGTCCAATCAGATACTAGGTGTCTATCACAGTCTATATATCAAGTGGATAGAGTCAGTCAGTGCTATAGTCAGATGTACATTAGGTCATGAGTATAATTAGATGTCTGTCATATCATGTATGTATTAAGTGTTTATAATCAGTTACAGTACATTATGAATAGTTTATTATTATTATGTCAACGAACATCAATTGTCATCTGTAATAGGCACATCCTATACTATGCCTATCACATGTGTCAATCAGGGTCCAGGGTTATCAAAACTGATTGGTTGGAGACATTTTTCATACTTTACGTGGGTGCCGTATATACCTAAGACCACGGCCTCAGTTTCCTGGCGCTGAATCAGGCCGTACCGCTAGGTACTCAATAACAGTAATCTCACTGTAAAACAGTGGAACAGTACAGATAGGATGTCATTCATCCCCCGAGAACCCTGCAGTGGAACCCTATCTCGGCTGCGCAACCTATATTCTAGGTCCACCCAAAATATAGACATTGTCTCTTTTATCAATTTCCCTAGTCGCAATGTAAGTTGTCCATTTACATTATTATTTAATTTAGTTAAAACAATCAATATTCATGTTACCTAGAATACTGGAACGATACAATGACAGTAACAGTAATTGTATACACGGCGAACAGTAATAAGAATAGTGAACAGTAATAGTAACCGTATATACGATGAATGGAGTTGTACCAAGTGTTACTGTCTAACGATACTTTCCCAATAACTTTCACTAACATGAATAATTACAGAACAGGTCTAGACACTGATTCCTTACAATACAGTCCCATTTAGAATCAGTCAAATCTCATCCATCTGTATTAAAGCAATATCAATAATTGATCCATCAACCCATAGTCTCAACATAATCATCGTGAACATCAAGTATCAATAAATTTCAGAATAATCCAGTACAGTAACCCACAAGTCCGATAAACAATCAATCAGCTCTATCATCTTATCAATCTACTATGATCTTCTATATGCGCTGGTTTGTCCAATATAATGGAATAAACACTCAGCTACCTCTAATTATTCATTACTATCCAATACGATACATTGTCAGCAATCCACTTTCACTTCCATCAATCTCAATCACAGATCCAAACAACATAACAAATCTACTGTACATCTGTAAATCCGCTAGTTCAGATAAATCCAATCACACATATTCATCAATCTACTCTAGTCCTTTAAGTCACCAATAACTGAAATCACACAATAACTGCTTTCAATCTCTGAATATATATTAACACCGATATCAATGAAATCACTCCCACCATAGCTCTATTTCTATAACCGAATAACTGAAGTAGTCAAGAATCAATCATGAAGTACTAAATATATTTTCGAGATCAACTAAAACAACAAATATTGAGATCACAAATAATGAATGAAACATCCTCAAAAACTAGATTTATCTAACTATAATCAAGATTATAATTAAGGAGTGCAATATTCTTGATTAACGTGAAATTTAGATCACTCTACATCTAGTAGTCAATATCAATAAGATCATCAATACTCAGTCAAACTCATCAATGAGAGAATCCAGAAATAATAGCTCCTAACAGTCAAAAGTCAGTTCCGTCGTATATATCAGAGTCAAGGGTATCATGTTCACACATCTGATCATAATCCAACCATCATACCTCTCATCTACATATCAATCGTGAATCCAACGAAAGGAATACAAAACTCAGGTCAATACCCACTCTAACTAAGTCATACACAAATCCACTCAATCTCAAGATCAATCCAGTTACATCCTTAAATTTTTATCACAACTAAATCTGAATCCGAAACAGTTACAAATGAAATGTTAAAAGTCCAATATCTCATTATCAAGATACAAAGTTCATATACATGTGAGGGTCAATATCAATAAGATAACATCAAAAACTACCAAGTAACTCTAAATACCACCAAGCATATCAGAAACTGATACATGACAAGTTAGCCCTCATCGACTCACCAATCAATCAACAGATAATTATCATGCAAGTTTCAATTCACCAAATAATCACCAAACAATGTCCCATGAATACCTCAAATGAATATACTATTTATCCACAAACATGAACCAGGCCAATCTTAAGACCAATCAATTTATATTCTAAGATTTATCACAACTAAGTCAATTACAAGGTCAAGTCCGGTCTCAGGTATACTACAACTAATCCCGAATCAATAGCGTTGAACAACTACACATGAAATGATGCCGATAAACGCTCATATCAACTTAATAAATAATGTGAGCACTCACTGATGTCTCATGAAGTAATACATATAATCATACTGGTAAAATATATCATATGGTCACATGAAATAATACGAATAAAACACAAATATCCAGTAACGGTAAATAAGAAAATAGCACAAGGAACGCTTACATGAAATGACGCGATTTTGGATCCGAATCGTCATCTGGTCTTCACTGCACGAACTGGTACGGATCTCTGGATCATCCCCATGGATTGGTCTTCGAATCGCCGGTCTATCGGGCTCGGTCTCTTGTTACTGGTTCGGATCGCACGAACGAGTCCACATCGCAAAATTTCAGGAAAGGCACGCAATGGATGAAGGCGGCCAGGCATGGTGGAGAGGCGGCTCTCGTGGTCTGCAGGGAGAGGCGGCAAGGTTTGGTGGGATGTTCACGGCCTGGGGTGGGAGATGGCTCGTCCTGGCATGCGTGGATGGGAAGGAATAGATGGTGCACAAGGAGGGGATGAAGGCAGGGCTCCGGGGACGGTCGTGGCTCACGTCAAAGGAGGAAGGAGAAGCCACGGGTATGGCCTGCGCGCACAGAATGGGAGATGGAAGGAGGCGGGTGTGAAGAGGAGAGGAGGAGAAGATTAAGAACAGGGTTAGGTTTAGGATTAAAGATTAGAAAGAGAATATATATAGGGAGAGATGATAATGAGTATTGGGTAAAAAGAGTAATGGGTTTTGGGTTTGGGTTAAAGAGTATTGAGTAATGGAAACGGGTTTGGATATGGGTAATGGGTATATGGTAATGGGTAAGGGATTGGGTGAATGGGGTTTAGGTTCATGGGAATAATAAAGATAGTAATAGTAATAGTAATAAGAATAAGAATAATACAAGGTAATAAAATAACAAGAACAATAACAAAAATAATAATAATATCAATAATAATGATAATAATAAATACGATAATAGTACTAATTACAATAACTCTTACTGAAAAAATAATAAATTACAATAATAATAACAATAATATTAACACAAATAATAATAAATAATAATAATGAAATAATAGTAATAATAACTACCACTAATAATAATAGTTAATGATAAGAATAATAATAGAAATAATATAATAAGTAATTAAAAATATTGATAGGTAATAATGGTGATAATATATAAATCCAAATTACCATTTAATAGTCCAAAATAATTTGTATATTTAATAATAATAGTACGTATAAATCAAGTTAACAAATAATAATAAAATAACCAATAAAACAAAATAAATACTTAAAAATAAAAAATACAATATTTCTAATTAGGGATATTTCAAGATGATTTGGAAATGTTATTCCATTTCGCTCTAGCCTTGGAGATGAATGTGATTCCTGATAACAATCCTTGACCTTACCTCTTTGTGTATCCAACCTGCCTGCCAACCGGTCGACATGGTTTAATTGCATGGTTCCTGCATGTTTATAATTTCCTCATCCAGGAATATGGCACCGACTCATTGAAGATTGAGATCAAGTAGACAACAGGGAAACTCGGTCTATTCTTTTCTGAAGCTTTCCCAACTTTTTAGTCATGCTGAATAGCTGACTCCATTTTGATGGGAAAGGGACAGGTGATGATAACTTTTGGTCATGCTGGATAGTTGAACCTATTTTGATGGGAGAAGGATGATGATGATGAATGCTGAAGGTGATGCTAGTACTTATCTCCCTCCTTAGCAAGTGGTGAATTTTTTCCCCTTTTAAAGATGGAAACGTTACCTCCCACGCATTTCCATCATTGACAATAGAATAAATATGTTCATTCATCAGAAAAAAAGAGAAGGATAGCCAATCATCCAGCATTCACAGAATATTCAGACCACATCATAATCCGACGTCTCCTAAGTTATAAATGTTGGCCCAGAGGCCCTTCACTCTAGTTTTGATGATGATTAACTCATGTAGTTATAGTTTACTAATAATCTTATGATATTTAGTTTCAGATATTTGATCAAGATTTAGTAGGTTATTAGCTTCAATAAAGGTGTTTGGAGCTTTCACATGATGATTCAAGAGCTCGAGCGTCAAGTTCACCTCTAGCACTCGGTTGGAGTCAAGCTCGGTGGATCATGTTTGGATCGAGTCGACTTGAAGACGGAGTTCTACAAGAAGACATCGGTTTGTTTAGTTTATGGTTTAGATCTTGTTGTAAAGATTAGATATCTTGATATGCTCAAGTTCACAATACACACACACGTTTAAAGTTTCATGTTTGCTTTCGTTTTAACCGGTTTTGATTTTCTAGTTCAAATATATGGTTTTCATGGATAGATAGAATCAAAATAAGTTTACATGGTTTAATGTATATTAGATTTGATCTATATACATCTATACTTCATCTATTTAGAAAAACTTATTTTGATAGTCTATTTCATGAGTTGGAGTTTTATATTTAAACAAAACTTATTTTTGTATTTCATGTCAAAAACATAGATATAAATCTTTATATGTATATTGAATTCTATCCATATACAACATGCTTAAAAGTTGTTTCAATATCATGTTTTTGTATTTACATGAGTTTTGGAGAAAATGATTTTCCATTTCAAAAATGTAAGTTTTGAAAAAATACAGATTTTGGTTTAAGGCAAAATTTTAATAACACAAAAATGGTTCAAATTGTTTAAATATGTGTTGAATTTTTGTCACACATATTTGTATTTCAAAGATATAATAAGAACTGATTTTTATGAAATTTATGTGATTTTATGGGATTTAATTGAAGAGAAAAACCTGAGTTTTTAATCCCTATAAGTGTTGGACCGTCTGTCTGCCGGTCGACTGGACCGGTCGACCGAGGCAGAAGTTGGTCGACCGTTCCGGTCGACCGACGTGCATCGAACGTGCACGCAGCCTGGGCTGGTGGGCCGGTCGACCGGGCAGCCGACTGTCCAGAGAGCTCTACTATCTGAAAATGGCCCCAGTCGACCGGCAGAGAGCTGCTGCTCTCTATATCCAGTCCCGGTCGACCGGACGGTGACTGGAGGCACAACGGTCATAAAAATGATCGTTGGGTCGGTCAACCGGGCGGTCGACCGGAAGGGCAAAACTGCCCTTTCCTGCTACCAACGGGCAGAAATTTTATGGGGCTATAAATACCCCATATCTTTAGCTATTTTGGATAAGAATTTTTAGAGCAAAATTTTCCATCTTTCAGCAAGTTTTTAAAAGAGTTTTTGTGCCAAAAGATTTGATCTTTATTTGTTTTTAAAAGGGTTGGAAAAATCAAGAAAAGGAGAAGTCTTTGAGATTGGTTTTTTATCTTTATTTTTATATCTATTCTAGAAGTTTTTCCCAAGAGTTTTTCTTTGTGATTTTGATTTCTAAACTCTTTGTTTTTCTCACACTTGAGCTTATCTATCTATCCTATCTATAGGATCATTGTTTTGTGAGAAAGAATTGGTTTGTGGTTGAGAGAGACCACCAAGTGTTGTAACCCTCCTTACTTTGTGACATCCCTCTAGTGAGAGGTGATTGTGTTGATATCCCTCTAGTGAGAGGTGATTGTGGAGGTTGTGTTGGAATCCCTCAAGTGTGAGGTGATTGTTGTTGGTGTTGGCTTTGAGCCTAATCCCTCTAGTGAGAAGTTGATTGTTGTTTGCTAAGTGCCTATCCCTCTAAGTGTAGAGGTGATTTGTATTGTGCCTTGCCTCTACTGAGGGGCTGTATTTGTTGAGAGAGGAGTTGTGTACTCCCAAGTTGTATTTGCCCAAATTCTCAGTGGAGGTTCCCTGTGTGGGAAGTCCTGTGTGGACGAATTAGTGAAAATCCTTCTGTGTGAAGGCGGGGACGTAGAGCTGTGTGCTCGAACCTCGAAACATATCATTGTGTTTGCGTTTGATCCACTTTCTCTAACTCTCTCTTATAATGTGCCTTGCATCATTTCATATTGTTCCTTCATACTTATATGCTTGGTATTGCTTGTGTGTGTGCCTCACTTGTGTTGAACCAAGAGAGTTTCATATAGCACCTCAACTCTTATTTAGAGGAATTTAGATGAGATAGTCCAGAGCCCTTCACCGGGAATTCGGCTACACTCTTTGGTTACACTAAACGTGTTGCATTTAGTTTTTAATTCTACATCATTTGTCATTAGATTAGCCTTACACCTATTCACCCCCCCTCTAGGTGTACTTTCAATAAAGGAGCTCAAAAACAACTTCAACATAACATTGTGGTGTGCAGGAAAACCTTCAAAGATTCTCTATCTGAATAGTGAAGATAAGCTACTCTGGGGGTGGAAATAGCCTGGGTGCCATTATCCTGGTCTGGGTCCAGCTGCTGCTGCTGCCAAGTATCCTCTGGATTTGTGCTCCAACCATAAGCCAATATCTAAACCAATATCTAGACTTAAGCTGCTCCTGCCCAACACAAGATATAAGTATATGTGCATTTGAATTATCTTTTCCCAAATGGAAAAATAGAGTGAACAAAGATTTTTCTACTGTGAAAAGAAAATTAATAGGAAAAAACCATCTCATGAATTAAAAATATTAAATCAATACCTAATAAAATAAAAATTTGAACGAAAAAATAGGGAAGGTATTATAATGCTATGAATGATGCAGTATCGAATACCGATAGTAATATCAGCAAAAGAAACGTTCCCCTGTGCTCTTGGACATGCTGAGCTCCAAAAATTCTTGTATATTCAAAAAGGGAATCAATTCTGCGAAAGATGGGATCAGTAAATGTGGAAAACCGCTGATATTTCATCTATGTGAGATTGTCAATTTTGTACCACAGGTGCAATCAGCATAATTGAATCAGTATAGCTATCTTTCCTCTGGTGCAACAACACATTTAATTGAGGGATTCTTCTTCATCTGAAACTCCTCTCATTACGATGCGCCCACAGTTCATGGTAAGTGAAGGATGGAAACCTCTAAATATGCTAGTTTGAGAAACAATTCACTGAAAAGTTGCAGTTTCGCTATAGTATTTATAACTGATAATAAACATAAAAGTTAATGGGAGAATTTGATTCTGCATTGGTTCTCGTTAATATGTTTGTGAGGTGTATTAATGGACATATGGTTTGCAAAACCAGAACACAAGATTGAGACAGATGCTACAGATATTGTATGTGTCCTATTCACCCATGCTTATTCTTTTTCTTCCATTCTCGTATTTTGATGTGCATTTTTCTTATGATTATCTGTAGGAGACGATCAAGAAACAAGTTGCAAGCATGTACCTGTGGCCTAGGGCACTGGAAGTGCCAATTATGGATCTTTCAAAGTAATATTGGATGCGTGCTATTTGACAAGTTTTGAAGGGTTTGTATCTTAAGTTTGTTGCTGACTGCTAAGCACTTTTCCATGGATCTTGCAGGGCCATGAAGAAGCCTGTTGGAATGTTGCACGTTAAGGTTGTCAGGGCAAACAAACTTAAAAACAAAGACGTCATGGGTAAATCTGATCCATATGTGAAGCTAAAGCTCACAGAAGATAAACTCCCATCAAAGAAAACAAGCGTGAAGCACAATAACCTTAATCCTGAATGGAATGAGGAGTTCAAATTTGTCATCAAAGATCCAGATTCTCAAGCTTTGGAGATAAGCGTTTACGACTGGGAAAAGGTATATCTCTCACCCAAAAACTGTTTTCAGTTTCTTTAATAAATTTCCCTTCATAACTTTGGGGTATTTCTTTCTTGTAGTTTGGCAAACATGATAGAATGGGTATGAATGTCATACCAGTGAAAGAACTTGTACCTGATGAGCCGAAATCTATGACACTGAACTTGCTAAAAAATATGGATCCTAATGATTCTCAAAATGAAAAGTCACGTGGTCAGATTGAAGTGGCAATGACATATAATCCTTTTAAGGAGGATCCAGTAAACGAAATTGGTGATGATGGACATCTGGTAGAAAAGGCTCCTGAGGGTACTCCAGCAGGTGGTGGTTTGCTCATTGTTATAGTTCATGAAGCTCAAGATCTTGAGGGAAAACACCACACAAACCCATATGTGAGAATTCTTTTCAGAGGAGAGGAGAAGAAAACTAAGGTATCATGAGAACTTTTCTTAGTTTTTCTCCCCTGTTTCTTGCAGCATCAGATTTTGACATTATTTTTACATGTTCACTATGATGAGGGAACTCTTATGGTTTCAGCACATAAAGAAAAACAGAGATCCAAGATGGGAAGAACAGTTTCTGTTTACGTGTGAGGAACCACCCACTAATGATAAAATTCATGTAGAGGTCCTTAGTAAGCCATCAAGTATTGGTATACACTCCAAGGTAATTACTTGTATACTATTTCAACGATAAACTATCCTGTGATGTTATAAATATGATGTTTTCTTTTCTTTCTGTTTCTCTTCTTTTTTCACGTATTTCTTGATGTATACTATTTCAATTAGTTTAAGTTTATTATGTGATTCCTTTTTTAAATCTTAATGGCAAATCGCCAAGACATTAATTTTTTTTATTGAATAGAAAAGGAAAATGAGGACGTAGCAGGGCTTACAAGAACTCCCAGCAATTACGGGTGGTTATCTTGACCTGACCCAATGACCAAAACCTGAACCCTACCCAAAATTTCCGGGTGGATCACCCGAAATCGGGGGCAGGTCAAATTGAGGTTAACCGGTCAGACCCGATTATTAATTGGGTCTGGTTAGGGTTAGACCACGTGGTTTGTAATATCCCTGGTCTAAAATACTGTATTTTTATTTTCTAAAGTATTTATTTTATTTTACTGGTTATTTTATTATTATTTGTTAACTTGATTTATAGTATAAATTATTTTAAAATAGTAAATGATATTTTGGCCTTATATGTATATTTAGCATTATTAAATATTATCATTTTAATTACTAGCTAGTATTTTTCCCATAACTATGTTACTGTTATTATTATTGTAGTTGTTATTATTGTTAATATTGATATTGTTATTATTCTTATTCTTATTGTATTGTTTTAGTCATTATTATTAATGGTAGTATTTTTATCAAGTATTATTAGATAATATTTTTAATGTTGATAATTTTATTATTATTATTACTACTATCTCTTTTTGATTATTAGTATTTATTATTATTATTGTTTTTTATTATTCATATCTTTTCCTTTTCCTAGCCCATAACCTATTACCATTGAGATCCTTACCCATTAACCCAAAACTCAATCCTAATCCTAATCCAAATTCTATCTTATCAAATTTTTTCATAAATATAGGATAATCCTAATCTAAATTCTAACAAAAATCATATATAATCCTAACTTACTAAAATCTAAATATTATTTTTAAAATCACAATCTTAATTAATCCTATCCCAAACTACTAAACCAAACAATTTAAACCCAACTGAAATTTTGATTTTTAAAATCCCTAATGCCTTATAAAAAGCCTAAACTACTTCTTTTTCTACCTCTAAAGAAAAACTATGACCCAACTCTCCCCACCTCCTTCTTTCTTTTCTCCTCAAGTGGAACATGAAAAAAAAGGATCTTGAAGTGCAGAGATTGAGGAACATGAAAGGGGAGATCATCAAATACAAATAAGTAATCTATTTTCTTAAAATTTATTTGATGTAAATCGTTTATTAAAAATCATGTCTCTACCATAATTATTCATGAAATTTATGCATCAAAACCCAACCACAAATCCAACAAAAAAAATACGTTTGAAGATCTACCAACTCATAATTTTAATTAACATATTTTTTGAAATTTTTAACAAAAGATTTCCCAAAAAAAACAAAAAAAAGAGATTTCGGACCAGGCTTGGTCCTGGCTTGGTCCGGCCTGGGCTTGGGCTGGGTTGGTAGATACATATATATATATATAAAGAAAAGAAAGAAAGAAAGAAAGAAAAAATTCATAATAAAATAATTAGATAAAAATAAAAAGAAAAATTGAGAAAAATATAAACAATAGTCTACATTAGTTTTACTTTCTATGATAAATTTTTTTAGATAAATAGCAACATGAAATTAATTCAAACCACCCACTTTAAAGCCGTGAAAAATTTAGACCCGTCAAGTATTTTAATGGTTTAAAGCCTATAAAAAATTACAAAAATTAGAAATTATTTTAAATTAAACCTATTAAATTCTTTAGACCTAGAGGACCATATTCCTAACCCCAAACTAATTAATCAAGATTAAAACCCTCTGTAACTCTCAAGTAAAATATCTTTTTAAAATCTAACAATTTCTATTGAAATGAACCATGTAGATTTATCGGGGCTTTATGATTTCAGTGCTTTGGACTTGGGATTGACTTCAGATGAGTGTTTCTTTTCTTTGTGTAATTCTATTTAACTTTGTTGTTAGTGTTCTTTTCTCCTTCAGTTAAACACGAATTTTGTAATAAATAATTTATATTGTTATGTAATTATGTTACTAAAATTTACTGAGATGATATTTGGGAGTGTTTGCTCTTTCATCATTTTCTTATTTGTTGTTATCAGTTACTTGTATCATTTCACATGACCATCTGATATATTATACCAGTATGTTTACCTATATTCCTTCATGAGACATCGTTGAGTACTAACACTATTTATTTAGTTGATCTATGTCATTTCATGTGTAATCGTCTACCACTGTTGATTCATGATTAGTTGTAGTATACCTTAGACCAGATTTGATCTTGTAATTGACCTAGTTGTGAGAAATCTTAAAATATAGATTGATTGATCTTGAGCTTGATTGGTTCGTGATTGAGGTTAAAGGTTCATGTTTATAGATCAGTAGTATCTTTATTTGAGGTAGTTATCAGACATTTATTTTTGATGATATTCTCAGATGGGAATTCATTTAGACAATAAAGATGGATTAAATAAGATGTACCTCATTTAGGAGATTATTTTCTCTTGATGCTTGGATTTCAACTTGAGATTTACATGAGATCTTAATTCGCATTTAGATGAGATAAATAATAGCTGAGTTCTGATCATACTGGAGAATGCTTTACCTTGATTTTGATCTATCACATAATATTGATTTTGGATTATTAGTTACAAGTATTTTATTTTGATTTATTCACTGATCAATTATCTGAGTAATGATGTTTATTGATATCGAGGTTTGATTACAGAGACTTTCTAAATTTCATGTAGCCTGAGGATGTCCCACTCCCTAGTTATTATCTTGATTGAGATTAGAACTATTAGTGATGTAACTTAAATTATAATTATATTTAGATCTTAGATTTGACTAGTTCATGATGGTAGTTATACGAGTTGATATCTGAGTGACATTATCAGTAAATTTGATTATTCTTATTGATGGTAAAATAGGTAAGAGTTTAGTTAGATATTGATGATTGACTTGGAGATTTTTTATTAAAAGACTGATTTTCTGATACTTGCCTGATATGGACTTAGTTAGAGTTAGAATTGATTGACATGAGGATTGGTGTTCGTTTCAGAGGATTTTGATCGGTGTTCTGATGAGATTGATGGAGGAGATAACGTCAGTATTTTGGGTGGACCTAGGATATAGGCTTCGCAGCTGAAATAGGGTTCCACTACAGGGTCCCCGTGGGATGACTGGCACCCCATCTTGTTCTTGTTCCTGTTATATATATTCCTGACTACCTAGCGGTGGGGCCTGGTTCAGCGCCAGGAGTTTGAGTCGTGGTCCCGGGTATGTATGGGACCCATCTAAAGCATGGATAATGTCTCCAACCGATCAATTTCAATAACTTAGGATCTCAATTGACATGTGTGATAGGCGTAGTATGGGATGCGTCTATTACATGTGGCAATTGGTGTTCGCTGACATAATAATAATAATAAACTGTTCATAATATACTGTAATTGATTGTCTTTGTCTGATACATGTATGTATGTTGGACACCCGATGTTACATCTGACCTGATTGGACATCTGACTCTAGTACTGACTGACTCTACCCGCCTGTTATATAGATTATGATAAATACCTGATTGTATACTTGACACATACTATTATGTGTGCTATCCCCATTATTGTTTACTTTATTCATATCATTTCTTATTCTCGTTTATATATATTTTCTTTATCTGTTTACATGTTATATGCACATGCTCTTTCCAGTTTATTCTCACACATTCACTAGGAGTTCTGACTCCCTGGATTTGCATATCCAGATTTGTGGCTATTTATTGCTGATCAGGTTTTTGGAGAGAATTACACGCATCTTGAGGAGCATGAGTCTCTCTTTTCTTGATTATAGGTATTCTTTCTCTTTTATTCATGTTATTTTCTGATTCTATTTATATCTTGTCCAGTTGCCATTTCTTTCTTTTATTTATCTGCTATCATTGTGTTATATATTTATATATCATATTGCAGTGATATTGATTTATCGTAGTAGATTTTATACCTTGTTCAGGTTACTTTAGGCTTAGCGTATGTGTGTGGGGTATTTTTCTCGCGTACATACGTCGTCGACCTTCGTCGCAACTCCGTTTTCACGTATTTTGGAAGCGGGGCGTGACATGGTTTGACCCGAAAGAGACCTGATTATATATTAACTTTATATATAGTTTAGTTAATATATAGTTCTATTAACATTAGTGAATGAAGGGTAAAGTTGTTGGCATAGTTTTTTATAACTATTGCTTGTGGTTTAAGTAGTGGTTCTTGCTAGTTTTTTCATTTTTTGAAAACTATGGGATTAGAACCACGTCCACGTGAGACTTTCTATGTAAGAAATGAATTCAAAATTGGTGCATAAAAATTCATCAAACTCACATGGATAAAGCAGTTAATAATTGGGTTTAGTTCGTTTGGTTTGCCCGAACCTATGTTGCACAAGCACAGACACACCGACTCGGACACAATATGACACGATACCCGGACACAGCAAATTCTAAAAAGTATATAGAAAATAGAGTATCATGTCTGATTCACATGTAAGCTCAGACATGTGTCTAACACATTATAGCTCCATGTTTGAAGTGTTCATGCTTCCTAGGCCCGAATTAACTCGAGCTAATTGCCACCCCTACCCATGGTTCAAAGTCGCGGTCTCGGCCGGCTCCGAGACGAATCGGTCTCGGCAATTCGGATCGGACTTGGACGATACGTGCAAAACGCTACATAGAAAGCTCAAAAAATTATGAAAAAAACATGACAAATCGTAAAAAAAATATAGACATCAAAATTCATATATCACAAGTTTAAAACAAATTTGTTTTGAGGGGTAATTGGGGAAATATGATGATTTCGAAGTAAATTCAGAAATATAAAATATTTGAGGGGGCAAATATAAAAAACTCAAAAATTAAAAAAACAAAAAAAAGAAAAGGATAAAGGAGAGAGATCGGGTGAGATCACCCGATGTCTCCTCACCCGATCTCTCCCTCCCTCTGGCTCTATTTCCCTCTCTCTCTCGCTCTCCCTTCTCTCGCTCTCCCTTCTCTCTACTCTCTCCCTCCCGCTGGCTCTCTCCCCCTCTCTCTCGTCTCTCCCCTTCTTCCTCTCCCTCTTCCTCGTTTCCCTCTCCCTCTCCCTCCCTCTCTCGTCTTCCCTCTCTCTGTCTCTCTCCCTCTCTCTCTCTCGCGGCGGCGGAGGTCAGGAGTAGGCGGCAAAGGCGGGGGAAAGATCGGGTGGAGTAGGCGGCGGCGATGCAGGTGGCAACGGCTAGCGGGCAGGCGGCGAAGGCGGGGGAGCCCTAGATCTTAGTTAAGTTTAGATTTTTTTAATCGAATCGTCTTGACTCGGAGCTGACTCGGCCGAATCAATCGAGTCAATCCGAGTCGTATCATGACTCGGCCGAGTCAACTCTGAGTCAAGACCGATTTGGTCGTTTCTTAGTGGATCCTTCGAATCGGGTCTCGGACTCGTCTCGGCGGGTGCTGAGACGGATACGACTCGGCCGAGTCATATCTAACTCGGTCGAGTCTTCGAACCGTGCCCCTACTAGCAACCCTGCAGGTTCAGTAACCCGATTAGTAGTGGGTAGGGTTGGGGTTGATTACTTGTGACCCGGTTAATAATGGATTTGGTTCAGTTGGTTAGCTAGAAGTGTGACCGTGATTGTCACTCCTACCAGCAACCCCTATTTGATCAAGGGAAGACCAAAGAGCAGAAGGAAGTCACCTGATATGCTGTCACCTAATATGCTATAGCACGTAAAAACATCAAAAGCCCATGTAAGCCCCCACATGTGACCTCAAACACTGGCCATCCTAAATCTTAAATTGAACCATGAACGACCCACTATTCTCGCGTGGAAAGTACTATTTGCTTAGTGTTGGAGAGAGCAATTTGTGGATGGTGACCCTCTAAATTAGAAAGTACACACAGGTAATCAGATATGGGTTAAAAGCCCTACACTGTAAGGCCTTTAAATACACCTCATAACAAACCCTAGACCTTTTCTTTGAATCGCGGCTGTCAAATAAACTTAGAGAAATATAAATTTACTTTATTGGTCTACCAATCTTCAAATTGATTTATTGTTTTCAACAATAGAGACCAGTATGCTCTATGTTTGCTTTCTGTCAACTGATACTTGTAAAACATTCTACCAAATTAAGGCCACAAGGGCCCATGGCTCCTCGGTCATATGCTTGTTTGACCATCCCGAGTGTCATTCTTCAGTCCGCGACATCTCGACTTGAATTCGGTTGTTCCTACATCTTTGACGAGTTTGATCCTTGAAAAGAAGGTATTAACCCTACATTGCCAGCAATCACAAGCATATGCTTTCCCATAATATATCTTACAAGCATTAGCTGCTCTCTATTCTTTATGAATGTACTCATTTCTTATCCTATCATTTAGTGTATTGCCATTCTCATTTTTTCTATACTCATTTTTTTAGATATTTTCTGAGTTGCCCAACAATATGAACTATAGAGCAAAACTAGTTTTCTAACCCTTTTATACATTTTCCTATCAATTTCATGTGTATTCTACAATCACTTAAAACTATAGAAACATTTCACATTTACCATCCTGCTTTCGGCCAATACCCCTCATTGTTATGTCTACCTCCGCAGTTTACCCTTTCTTCTTCAACCACTATTGTCAGTGCTTGTAGTCTTTCTTTCAGTGACCTTCTCTGTGACAAAAGTGACGTCTTCGATGAACCCGGACCTTCTTTTCCTCTTCCTTTCCTTCCCATGATCACCAAACCTGAGCCTTTTTGCTCCTCTTGGTTTAGTCTTTTCTTGATCTCGTTTGATAACAGAGTTATCGTGACCTCCTCCAAGATGAGAGTTTTTTTACCATAGAGCATGGAGGTAACGATGTTGTCGTATGACTCTAGAAGCAAACTGAGAAGTATTAATATCTTGTCCTCCTCGTCGATCTTCACATCAACAGCAAGTAACTTGTTGATGATCTTGTTGACGAAGTTTAGATGCTCCAACACTGTTGTCCCTTTCTTCATGCGTAACTCACATAGTTGTTTCTTGAGATACAGCTTGTTGGAAAGACTTTTTGTCATATACAATGTTTCTAACCTTGACCACAAATCTGTAGCCTATTTCTTCATCCATCACGTTGTACATGACTTCGTCTGCGAGACATAATTTGATCGTGCTTGCCGCTTTCAGATCCAACTCCTTCCAATCCTCATCTGACATACATGCATGTTTTGTTGACTTTCCCTGCAAGGTCTTTTGAAGATCCTGTTGCACCAACACATTCACCATCTTTTGTCATAGACCGAAGTTTCCTTTACCATTGAATTTTTCAATCTCGAACTTGCTCGCAGAAATATCAATTTTCGACATGTCGCCTTTTCGTCAACCTTATGGTTCTGATACTAATTGTTGTTACAATAGACACTCTGATACCAATTGTTGTGCGTAACGGAATCTTGATAATATGTAGTACTTACAAAAGAAAAACTATTGTAGCGCAAACTAGTAATACCAAGACAAAATGTAGAAATAATAATATGAGGATTTAACGTGGTTTGACCCAAACTTGGCCTACGTCCGATGGGAGAGAATTTAAGAGAGTTTTATTAATAAATTTGGTACAAGAGATCTAACATTCCCTTAGAGTTCCATAGGCGTATTCGCCTTCTCCTTGAATCCTACAAGATTACAAGAGTATACATTATCTTTATGCATCGTCACCTTCCTCTCTCCTTCTTGGCTTCATATTCTTGGCTATTTGGCCTTTCTTACTTTTCAGCTTCGTTACAATGCTAGGTTACAATATATATTTATAGAGTTTTACAATCCAAATCATATTCTGATTAGGAGATGATTTTGGCCATCGAATGCTTGAAGAACTTGATCAATCATTATAGGAGTTGATTTTCTTGATCTAGAAGAATTCTAGACCCTTCAAACTATAAAAATAAATCTTCATTGAATAAAAAATGAGTTATATTCGGAGTCCACCGGAAAAAAAACTTTAACACGCCTTGACAAAGAAACATGAATCCGATTCTGACATTTGGCTGTCGATAGGCTCGAGCACTTGTCGACAGGTGTGCCAGTCTGTCGACAGCGTATGATTCCTGTCGACAGAGAGAGCTGCATTTCTTCTCTGTATCTTGTTGTCGACCGCCCACTGGGTGCGGTCGACTGGCATGATGATCGCCACCTATTTTCATGATTTGCTTCTTTTCAAGTTTCTCGTTCTTTTTCAATTCAATTGGATCTTCTTTGACCATCATCTCCTCTTGAAAACAAGGCAATTTCACAAGAAAACTAACAAGGGCTGAAGCCTAAGAACAAAGATTTAAAAAGATTCAAATTGCAATGAAGATCGCGGAAGCGAACAAAGAAATTCCTCAAACATGATGCTCTGATACCACCATGTTAGATTTACAAAGGTAAATCTTCATTGACTCTTAAGGACTACATCTTTATTGATATTTAAGAAGATTACAAAATACAAGTTTCATAAATTCATGAGACCAGTTCTCCTTATATAGACCATATAGGACCAAATCCTAGTCTAACTATGACTCTAGATATTACTAGACTTGTAAATACTCCAAATACTATTTTCTATATAGGATTTTAGCATATATATCCTTGAGTTTTAGGAAAATTACATAATTATCCTTGTCTTATTTATATTTATATATATACCCTCATGTTTTTAACTTATTTGGCATATGTACCCTTCCCTTGGTAACAACCTAACAGGTGTTAGTTAAAAGAGAGAAAAGGATAATTCTCCCCTTCGAAATTGAATAGCCTCTCCTTTCATCTGTCTTTCTTTTTTCTTCATGAAATTTCATCTTACCCGTTTACTTACAACGTTTCTCCTCTTATAATCTGTGAACAATCCAAGACCCACTTGAGCAATCTCTTAATGTAGAAATCAATGATCACTTTGGTGTTGAAATCAATGATCCATCAAGAGTAAGTTTTGGATGAATGAGGTTCCTGTTGTAGAAATTTGATGTTTTCAAGAGCAACATTCGGTTGCATGAGGAGCTTGATCTATGGAATTATGTTCTCATTGAGAGTTTAACAAAAAGTGGTTGTGCAATGATGATATAGTGCTTGCAATCAAACCCAAGGTGAATAAGCTTCGAGCGAGGATGATTTGGAAGAAAAAAAAACTTTCAAGAGCCAGTTTGCTCGATTAAGGACCGACCACCAAAGAACCAAATTGAAGTTGGAAAGCATTTAGAATCTTTAGTCAAGTGTGAGGAACCTTTGGAGAACAGGATTTCGAGTGTGATAGTCTCAGCTCGCCTTTGGTTCCAGAGTTTGGTAGCCAAAAGACCGATACTGTTGTGCCCAATTCACAATTCATGGTTAATATAAGAATTGAAGACCAAACTGACATTGGCCAAGACCAGCTTTGATCCTCAATGAGATCAATGTAGTAGGTTGTGCTTCCCCTTGCCCCTCATCCATTTAAACGAATGATAACCCTGTGAAGCGGTGGCCCGAACCTCAACTGTTGTTGAACATTTGTCAGCTTTGTCGCCATACATACTATGTGAGTGGGCCTAATCCGATTCCGTGGGTCTCGAGACCCCCCGCTCAGCTAACCTCCCTCTTATTTCAGGGCCACCTCCATGTACTTCCCTCTCTTCTTAACCAGTTAACCAAACCAAATATCAAAATCTTTTCTTGGTACCTTTTCTCATAGCTAGTTTCGTCTTTATCTTTGTTGTTTTCTTGCTCTACAATTTTATGACAGAGCAAAGACTCGGGTATCTAAGAGCCACATTCAACTTCAAAGGGTATCTTTGTCCTTATATTGTATTGTATTAACGATTGTTAGGTTGTTAATAACAGAATGATGTATATGCAGATAAAACTAAAAACACAAGGACATAAAAGAAAATATCGATAATGCAAGGATAAACATGTAATAGTTCTAAAACTCAAGGTCATATGTGCTAAAATACCTTTTATATATAGTATACCAATTATATCCAACAATATATAATAGGTACATTATATATAACAATACTAAGGGAGAATCATTGAGATGGTTTGGACGTGTGCAACACAGGAGAATAAGTGCATCAATTAGGAAAAACAATAGAATCATAGTGAATGGGGCAATGAGGACTAGAGGGAGGCCTAAACTTTGAATAGAGATGATTAAGAAGGATATATTAATGTTCGTGTTACTTAGAAGATAACGCTTAATAGAACTGAATGGAGGAAAGGATTCCTGTAGTTGACCCAAAAAAATTGTGATAAAGACTTTGTTGTTGTTGCCGTTGTTGTTGCTTGAAACCTTATGAAACAAATGTTTCATGAGTTCAAAAATGGCAGTCTCTACCTTGCCACATAGACAAGTTTCATTATTTGAGTTTCATGCTTTTAGGAGTTAACTCGGGTGTGTTTGGCTACATGAAATTCATGGTGAAACTTTGAGACCTCGTGAACCCCAGGCTTTTTTTTGAAGGTTTTGCTAATTGGTTTACTTGTAAGCATATGTAATCTGGCTCTTGTAACGTTTTGGAAAACGGTAGCCTCACCTGGCCACATAAGCAAGTTTCATAGTGGATTTCTTTTAGGGAGTGGAACTCATCAACACCACTCATGGGGGACAATACCAATCTTTTCTTTTTTCTTAATGAGGAAAAGAAGAGGTTTCACTAGGGACTCACCAAGAAGAACATTTCTTTCTTTTTCTTTTCTTTTTCTTTTTTTTTTTTTTTTTTTTTTTTTTTTTTTTTTTTTTTTTTTTTTTTGGGGGGGGGGGGGGGGGGGATTTTTACCCCAAGGTTGCCAAACAAATTCTTGGAAGTTTGAGCCCATAAACATTGGTGTTATGGAGTTTCATGGAATTACATTAAACAGTGAAACCATATGAGACCAGGTTTCATGTATCAGACCTGCAGATTTCTGAATTGGGATTTCAAAGTTAGTTTCATCATACAAGTAGTTTAATTATTCTAGTTACCATAATGAGTGTATTTTCTTATATAGTTACCATCATGGTTCAAAGTCGCGGACTCGGCGGCCGACTCGGCGGGCACTGAGTCGCATCATTCGTGGCGTCTTGAATCGGTCTCGGGTGATACGCGCAAAACGTTACATAAAAAGCTCAAAAAATTCTAAAAAATCACGACAATCCTAAAAAATTATAGACATCAATTTGTATATATCACAAGTCCAAAACAAGTTTGTTTTCAGAGATAATTGGAAAAATATGATTTCGGAGGGTAAATTTAGGAAATATGATGATTTGGGTGGTAAATTTTGAAATATGAAAGATTTGAGGGGTATATATGAGAAGAGACGAGAGAGATAAGTCTGGGGTCTTCTCTATCTGCCACCGATCATCTCTTTGGCTCTCTCGTCCCCCTCTCCCTTTCCCTCTCTCTCCCTCTTTTTGGCTCTCTCCCACTGATCATCTCTCTCTGTCTCTCTCCCTCTCTCTCTCTCTCCCCCCCCCTCTCCGCTGCTCTGAGAGAGTGGAGGGAGGGAGGGGGAGGAAGCGATTAAGAGAGAGAGAGAGAGAGAGAGAGAGAGAGAGAGATAAGGGGAGAGAGGAGAGATCGGGCAGGCGGTGACAGCAGGAGAGCCCTAGATCCTAGGCAAGTTTTTTTTCCCCTTTTTTTTCTTTTTAAATCAACTAGGCCTTGACTTGGAGACAACTCGGTCGAGTCAGTCCGATTCGTATCATGACTTGGTCGAGTTATCTCCGAATCAAGGCCGAGTCGGTCGTTCCTGAGTGGATCCTTCGAATCGGGTCTCAGACTCATCTCAGACTCGGCCGAGTCTTCAAATCCTGGTTACCATAATGATTATAAGTCGTGTTACCTTGATGATTGTAATTTTACAGTTCATTTGCTTTTAGCGTGGTGATGATTCTGATTTTCTTCTGGTGTTATACATGGCTTTGGTGGTCTAATATTTCTCTCTTTAAAAAAAAAAAAAAAAAATTTGCTTTCAGGAAACCTTGGGTTTTGTTGAAATCAAGCTTGCAGATGTTGTCAACAACAAGCGAACCAATGAGTGGTACCATTTAATTGATTCCAAGAACGGTCGCATTCAAATAGAGTTGCAATGGAGGACTGCTTGAGACACTGAAACAAAGATACAAAGGGAGTAAACAATGTTGTGTTTTCTGGTCATTGTATTTGTATTGTAATTTGAAAGGAGTATACTTGTACATAATATGCTCGCTGGTTTTCCATTTTCCTTTCTTTTTTCCTTTTAATTCTTTGTCAAGCATTTGGAACTTCTATATTGTTTGTGATGCAGATTCTTGATTACTATGTGTTTTGCTTAACTCTACGTATTTGATTTTCTTGATGGCTTGTTGTGGATGTTAGTTTTTTGTGGTGGTTCACTTCTCTGAGGGCTTGTTTGTTTCATGGATTTTGAGCTGAAAAAAAAAACTAGAAATTTTTCTTGATACACTATATTTGCTATTCTATCATGTGCTATTTTATTATTTTATAAAATTTAGTGTGAGCGTCCACTCACACTGAACTGTATATGGATCTGCCCCTGTTCCTAGTTGTTTAATTAATTGGAGTTCATGAGCAACGTTGGAAACTTGGAGTACATTAATCGTGGCCTCCTACGTACAAGCTAGAATGTTTAGCCTTAATCATGTGAAGTCTTGATTATTCAGAAGCTAATTAATATGATATATATGTCATCATGATGTAAAGAAAGTGTTAAAGCTAAAAATGGAACCCATTCACACTCTCAAACGTTGTAATTAGTAACACTCTATTCTCACGCGTACAATTATCTTTCTTTGAAATTACATATTTTACCTTGTCTTTTGCATATTTTGGCACATGAACTTTGCCTTTTGAGTTATTTTCCAGCTGTCAATCAATGCATAATGAAAATAAAATAACAATAAAATTTATTAATATGACTATAGTAACTTTAATGTTTGTAACTTACAAGATAAAATTACCGTTAAGTTATCAATTTTAGTGTTACTCTACAATGCATATTTCTTTGTTTTATCCATATCTAACTAACACAAGTATATTTAACACATGTATATGTATGAATAGTGAGACATGAGTCACATGACTCATTGGTAAAAGAATAAAAACGGTTTGTGAAGAGTCTCTTCAGTCTAGTAGTGTAACATTCGAGTAAAAAATAAAAAACAAAACTTACTATGCAATTTGATGGGTAGATCGAGTGGTATTTTTTCCACTACTTGCAAAAATTCAATTAACGCAATCGTTTATTCAGTCTTCAGTGAATTTTACTTGATAAAAGGATATATTTGCAAGATACTCCTAAAAATACTAGGTCATGTGGCTGAAACGTGTTATTTTTATACGATGCAAGGGTATAATTGCTAAATACCCATGAATACCCATCCCTCTCCCACTTGACCAAAACACCCTTATCATTTACCTAAATGACGACGCCCCCGTCTATTTTCTTCCCCTTTCTTCCCCCAAAGCTTCCCCTCAAAAACCCCGCCAACAAATTTCCCCATTTCTCTTCCCAGCCCAATAAAAATCGACTCGTTAGCTGCCATGACCTAAAATCTTTTTTCTTCTAAAAATAGTAAAAGAACTCAGAGTTCGAATTCGAATCCTATGGGAAAGAAGCGGCCCATCGTCGTTGCCGAGGACGAAGAGGTCAGCGGAGATCGATTGTCTTCAGGGTCGAGATCGAGGTCTGCGGCATCGTCGAATAGTTCGCAGAGGAGGGCTGCATCAAGCCCTATGCCGGCCGTTGAAAGGCTCACTCTTGCAGTCGATCAGACGAAGTGGTACTCGAACTCTCAACTTCTTTGTTTGTTTTTTTTTTTTCCCCTCAATTTTGTAGTGATAAACCGTAAAAGGAGGAATTTTGGGAGTTAATATAGTCCTTAGACGTCCATTAGAACTTGCGGTGGTGCCAACATTTGTAAATAAATAGATTCAGTGCGTGAGTTTATTTTTCTGCTAATTATAAACTTCTTGCTTGAAGTAAATAGACAAAATATGGGTTATCACATTTGTTGTCATAGTGCTTTGATTGGATACGAATAATTGGGAACATATCAACAGCAAAACATTAGAGAGAATGAACTACTTGATGCTAGAAAAGAAATTTTTGTTTAAAAAAATGGTTGTATGCTACTGCACTTTGACATTCTATTATGGTATAGTATTTGTTGAAGTGATGCCAAGCTAATTAAATGCCCTTGGGCTTATTGTTTTGCTTTCTCGTGAGAAAATGGGCGATATTTCTGATGTGAATCGTGTACTTGGGCGGAAGCAATTGATAAAATAATTTAAGAAAAACGTTTTACCAACAAGAAAATTGTTGGTAGGAAAATGCTTAAATTAGTTAATATTAGCTTTATGTTTCTAAACATGCAAGTACTAGATCCATATCAAAGTAAGAAGACTAATTAATGTTATATGTTATGCAAGTAATCAGATTTCACTATCAAGGAAGAAGCTAATGGAACTACACCATAATTCAGATTCACACGTCACAAGTTTAAGTGGGCAGTAGATCAATGTTGATAACAAACTGGAGATGTAATATCAAACTTGTTAATAAATGTTCATGGATCAGGATTGTACCTTAGATAACCTGTTTGATTTCATTTGCCTTATTTTGAATTTTTGTGAGTATATAACTTTGTTGTCATGAATGTAACACTTCGAGAATCGTGCCATTGGATCCAGATGAGTGAGTTATGACCTGAATAACGAAACTTGCTGGTCCAGAATTCTGCTCGCGCGAATTTGATTGTCAGCCTAACTGGAAGTTGGCGGTGGAGGTCCAGGGATGGGCTTGGTTGATGGGCGCTACCTGGACACGGCAGATGGCATGGAGGAGAGGCGGAGATCTCTTGAGGCTGTGGTTGCATTAAAGAGTCATCGACAATCAATTAGAACTCGATATTACTTTTGAGAGAAGAAAGAAATTTGTTTGTGGAGAGATAGAGAGGGAAAGAGAATTATAGTAATCGATAAATCAATTAGGGTATCTCACTACTAATTGAAATTTAATAGACATTCCGACTATTAGAAAGCAGATTCATGATTCATGGCAGGCTCACAAGGAGAATAGAAAATTTTCATTATTATTTTTTTCAAAAGTGAATACATGAGGGTTTTATATAGCCAAGCAAAATAATACTCTCCTAGTTACAATCGAAGTAGAAATTAAAATCCTAAAAGAAATCAAAGACATAAAAGAAATCAAAATTACAATAAAGAAAAACTACTAATCAATACTACTAGAACTATTGGATCCGTATTGAGTAGACACGTCTTTTCCAACGAGATAGATACTTCATGTTCTTGGTGTCTTGGTGTCCTCATCAATTTCTTTAGCAACATTTATACCACAAATAGTAGACAGATGGAGCAAGAAACTTAATTTCTTTGATTTCTGCTTATCATTTGGAATGGATATCTTAAGTGGGTGATTTTGTTGGCATATTATTGTTACACCCTTTGAAAATCTTAATTTCTTGGCTCCTATTACAATGAACTCTGGTTACTTTTATTTTTTTCCTCTAGTCGTTACCTTTCTAAAGATTAAATATTAATTTCTTTTGTTGAAAGCGGAATTCGATAAACTTTCAGAAGACTTTGGCGAATGCCTTCGTGATTTCTTGTAGTACCAGGTATGCTTATTCAAAACTATTAAATGCATGATTGGATACATTTCAGTGTTTGATATCCCTGATTATTTGTGATATTGCTAAAAATTGATTCTTTGACTTCTCTACTTGCTTTCACATAATGAGCAATTTAAAATTTCTTTTCATTTCTAGTTTCATATGGGCTTTGGACAGCAAACTTGAGACATTTGCGGTGTGCATATAAACACTATTGATTCTAATCTGTGGGAGATTGGTTATATTTGCTTACTAGTCAAAGAAAAGACAAGTTCATAAATGTATCACTTTGTATGGCCACATGCTAACTATTATCGATGGCTACCATGCATTTGATGTCCTTAACATTAACAGATTCTGCCTTGAATAAATAAGGAGGGAGTATGTGCCGTTATATTGTAAATGGTTAGCATGCATTCATTGTCGTTCAAATTAGCAGATGTTGACACTCAGCCACTTAGCCAGCCATCCTTAGATTCTGTGCTCAATAAATGACAAGAGTATGTGCCGTTATATTTTCAATGGTTAGCATTTGATGTCCTTAGCAGCAGGAAGATGTAGCTGACTTGTGAGAACATGCAGTGATTTGTTACCGCAAGCACTCTTCTAAATCCTTTATTTGGTTAGGCATCTGCTTCATGAAGTTTCATGCTTATTCTCTATAGCATATACATAAATGTACATGTTTTCCTTATTAATCTATTCTCCTTTTAATGTTCCAATTGGTTATGCGTGCAGATTTATTTCCTGTAGTAAATTACTAGTGGTACTTGTATTCGTGGGGGTATTAATTTAAGGAGGAAGCGCCTACAATCATCTACCCTCTTCTCTTTTGCCATCACATCTCATACTCTCATGATAGTATTATTAATGGGAAATCAGAAAAAGGATGAACATGAACATGAACATGAACATGAACAACCTAAAAAAAATTCCGATCTGAATCCGGTTAGGTCATCTACAAATCTGGTAGCTTGATCCAAATTTCGGATCCTTCATGAAATCATGTCAATGTATGATATCCAAATCACCTGGAAACCGCTGGTCTAGAGAGATGAAACGTATATGATCTGTAGATGGCAAGATTCAGATGAGTATGCATACTTGAATGCCAACTATTTTACATGGCTCACTTTAACATCTAATGTAATTTACGGATATTGCTCATATATGGTTATTCAAATTTCAATATCTATAATGATTTCAATAGTGAGTGATTTTAATCAAACCTGCTTCCTTGTAGAACCTTCCCATAACCCATGTTAACCGTGGTGCCTACTTGAACTGAATCATGTTGTCCAATGGGTTTCACTCCCTTTCTTGTTCAGTTTTCAGCCCTTTTCTCAAGAATAAGTAGTAGCAATGAGATTGTAATCCTGTAACATATTAGGCATGACTCTTTATTATAAATATCTTAAACTATATGTTAACTATTGATATTATTCTTTCTCAACACTTGCATTAGTAATTGGGTAAATTTTAAACAATGGTATTAGTTAAGGTATGACTTAGGCTCAGGAGATTAGAGAAAAAGATGCGGGTAAAGAAGATGAAATGGGTATGGACCCACTAAGAATTTGTACCCGTTTTTAAAAAAATGGATTAATGATTAATATAATTTCAAGACGATTTAGTTTTAGTTAGTGCTAATACTAAGATTTAACGAAATTTAAATGCTAAAGGAGCTCAGATTTAAAGACCTAAGATTTTTATACACAGCTTTGCTCAATTTCATATTTATTTCTCTTAGGTCTTTCCTCTAAAAAATTATTTTTCCTTGCGTAATTAATTTTGTGGTGGCAGAAAACTGAGTATGAAAATCTCAAGAATTACATTTTCCTCTCTTTTTATACTGCAGTGCATCACTTCAGTTGAATTTATCGAAGGACTTGCGGAGGTAAACTACACCATATCCTCCTTTTCTTTTTGGACCTTGCAAGTCTGCAGGTTGGTGCTGTGTCTTAGATTATTGAGGTTTGTTCCAGCCAGTGCAAGTGCAGTGTCTCTCTCCCATAGATCATGGAACACTATGCTTGAAGAAGCTTTTATTTAGAATTTGTGAAGCATATTTTTTCAGATCCTGTAGAGGGGGCAAAGGATTGTTTACTTAGTAGCAATGAAAACGTTTAAAGATATATGGGGAAAATGTGAAGAAACCTCTAGATTTGTTTTCCATGTGAAAAAACCTTCTGGTTATGTTTCCCGCGTGAAAAAACCCTAAGGTTTTGTTTCTCATGCCAAAAACCCCTTGTGCATGTATTTTTGGGAATATCATATATTTGGCTAGAGGAAATCCTACTCTCTTTTTTTATTCTTAGATTTGAGAACCATTTCGCCTCTTTCTACTTTATTCTTTTCTCCAAAAGATTTTTTTTTTTAATTCTCCTACATATTTTAGATCTAAGAAAACTCAAAAAATCTCTCTTTTTTTCCTCTCTCATTCTTATTTCCTTCTTCTATCTTCTTCCCTTGTATCTAAGAAATTAAACTAAAAAAACTATTTTTCCCTCTGCGTTCCATCCTTTTCCTCAAACTCCCCCATAGAATCGAGAAGGCAAACCTAAAAAATCATTCTCCTCCTCTCTCTCTCTCTCTCTCTCTCTCTCTCTCTGATAGGAGAAATAAAATCTTTTTCTCTTTTTCTCTCTCTCTCACTTTAAAAAACTGATTGATTGAATAAAATTTTTTATCTTTTTCTCATTCTTTCTATAGATCTCTTCTCTTCGTATATCATGTAGATCAAGTCAAATAACAACGGGTCCTAGTGGTTAGATCACAATTTTTCTATTGACTTATCAAATTGTCTCTTTTTTCACTGAGCATGGATTTGATAAAGGTCTCAGTTTTTTTTTATAACACTTTTTCCTTAGATTCTAAGTGAGTTTTATGAAATGAGTTCTCTACAGGGTGGGGGTGTGTGTGTGTGGTAGGGTGGGGGGGGGTGGGGGGGGGGGGGGGGGGGGGGGAGGGGCGGGAGGGGCGGCGGGGCAGTATATCTTTTGTGTACATTGTATAAGTTCTGATCAGCCTATTTAGGTTTCATTTGAAACTATCTAAAATGTTTACACAAAAGAATATGTTTTCTCTTAGTTTAACGTCTCTAGTTTTCATATGAAATTGTCTGCCTTTAATTCAATCTGTATAGATTGGTCTGACTGGTTTTTTTATGAAATTTTCAACTATTTAGTTCAATTTGTCAACTTTTCATATTAAACCGTCTATCTTTGATATCATTCTTTCATATAAAACATCTATTTTTGTGCTGAACGTGTCTCTTTTTTTTTTGTGAAATTGTCGACCTTTTGGTTTAAGCTTTCTAAGACCTTTGAGTTTAGTGTGTTTATCTTATATGTCAAATTGTTTACCTTTCATGTGAAATTTTGAGCCCGTCAACCTTTAAGTTCATGTAAATTTGTTTACCTTTAATGTAAATTTGTATATCTTTTGTTTAGTAAATCTATTTTTCTTTTTAATTGTCGGCTTTTTATTTCAACATGTCTAATTTTAACATTGAATTTGTCTATGTTATAGTTTACCTATTTGTTTCCGAAGTTACAATGAACACTTATTGAAAACATTGATGTGACAAAGAAATTCAATAAATTAAGTTTCTAAGGAAAAAAGACCGACAAAGTCTAAGATAAAATAACGGAAAGACTAAGACCTAATAAGATTCTTAATATATTTTATTTTGCGATTTAATTAGAAAAAAATACGTTAATTACTCCATTCAAAAATAAACATTTTTCAATATATTTCTTTTGTATTAAATAAAAAATATCGTAAAAACTATCCACACTAGTGCTAATTTGTCTAATTTGACGCAGAAATACATTTAATATAGTTGCATTAAAAAGATTGTTAAATTTCACACTGCTGAATCAGGGAAAATTTTTTTTCAGATTTCAAACTTCTCAATCCAATATGAGAAAATCAAGCCAAAGGTAGATAAAAAAAAGTTAAAATTGGACATAAAAGACGAACATTTTTCAGTACGTGTGTGCCCCACTGGTGTTAAAACAATAAACCCCACACTGAGAAGGGCAATACGGGGATAATTGAAATGCAAAATAAGTTGAGATTTTAATTATAAGAATCGGTTTCTGATAAGCCACGCAAACAGTGGAGTACAATAAGAGCATAAATTTTTAGTTCAGGTTTAATGAAATCGGACATAGACATGGCAAAAAAAAACAACCTAAAAAAGAAATTTCAGATTCGAATTTGTCAAACCTGAATAAAAAACATAAATGATGTTCAAGTTTTAGTTCGGGTTGGAGGAACACGGACGGAACAAAGGACAAAATATGCAAGTGAAAAATTTTACACAATGCCTTTTCAAATTGATTCACTTTGAACAATAGAAAAATTATGCGGTGAAGTATTTTCCACTAGGGAATGTTTGGATTCAAGAAAGTGAGCGGAAGTGAGGAAGTGTCATTTCTCACTTACGTTGTTCATCCAAATATTGAAAATAAAAAATGAAAAAACTTTTTTTCTTCTCTCTTTTCTTTTAAGACAATCATTTACTCACTTTTAGGGTGCTACAGTTAATTTTGTAGTCATGTAAATTTCATTTGTAATAAGTTGTCGCTCAAAACAGTTAATTTTGTGTTTATGTAAATCTCACTTGCATTCTAATTACAGTCTATTTTTTTCATAATTAATTTTTATTTTAATATTATTTCACGTTCAACTTATGGTCAACTTTTTCACTTTTACTTATATATTATTCACCAAATGTCAAGAAATACAATATATTTTTTCACTTCTGTTTCCAACTACCAATCAAACACCTAAAAAATTGCACACAAATTCAAATTTTCTAAAAGAAAAAAAATTTTACTTACCACTTCCTTACTATCGCCCATTCCTAGAATCCAAACAGAAGTTCAGCAGAAGTCAAAGAACATGTTGAAACTGACTGTTAAAAAGTTCAAGCGTTATTTTTTTAAAAAACTCTCAAAAAATAATTAGTTTTAAAAATCTACCTCTCAAATTAATTCTAAAAATCGATCACTGACACGACGTTGACGGCGAGAGAGATGGTTCGCACTGCCAGCGTGGGGTCGCATGGTGTCAATTCATTTTCTGGTTCATCTGAGACTGGCAACGTCGGATAAACATATTTTTTCTATATATTTGTTAGTCCAGATTTAGCAACCTCATACTTGCGATATTTATTTTTAAAAAAATTTGGCTTGTCGAGAGTTTCCAACTCTGGACAAAGCAAAATTCAAAAAATAAATAAATAAAATTAAGAGAAAGTTATTGTCATTAAGTCATTGTTGTAGAGTGGTTGAGTGTTCTCGTTTGTCACGCGGTGACTAGGGTGCGATACCTGATAACAGCGAGTTTTTTACTTGTTTTATATTACAAAAAAAGAAAATTCAAAAAAATTCTAACAAATTCGTAGCAAATTAAGAATTTTGAGTACTCCACTTTACCAACAAGGCTAAATTTAGTTTAATGTAAAACATGAATGGAAAAAATAGAAAAAGATTTTAAAAAACTAAAATTTGATTAAAATATTAAAATTTATTTGTCTAGAGTTGACAACCACGAACTAGCGAAAAATTAAAAAAAAAATATTTTCGTTCGTCTAAGGTTGCCAAGCCTGAACGAATTTGACTTTAACAAAATTTCCCAAGTTAACCTTGTCCAAGGTTGGCAAATCACGGATAAGAGAAAAATCAAAAGCAAATTAATTTGTGCTTGTCTGGGATGTTTTTGTTTCTCGTAATTGGCCGTAAGTGATAAAATACAATTGTAGCAAAGCAACTTACGGTGTTTGTTTGGTGTTAAGTTGTAAAATGCACTTGCAGCCCACTTGCAATATAAAAGAATTTTGTTGCATACAAATCTCACTAACAGCCCACTTACAGCGCAAATAGTTAATTCCGAGTCCTCCACTTTACCAACTAGGCTAAGATTAGTTTGACGTAAAACATGAATGAAAAAAAGGTTAAAAAAACTAAAATTTGATTAAAAAACTAAAATTTATTTGTCTAAAGATGCAACCCCAAATTAGCGAAAAATTAAAAAAATAATTTTTGTTCGTCTGGAATTGCCAACCATGAACAAATTTGACTTTGGCAAAATTCCCTAAGTCAACCTTGTCCAAGGTTGGCAACCCGGATAAGAAAAAAAATCAAAAACAAATTAATTTGCGCTTGTTCTGGGCGTGTTTGTCTCTCATAATTAGCTCCTAAGAGGTAAAATGCAATTGCAACTTACGGTGTTTATTCAGTGTCGGAACTCCTAAAATGCACTCACAGCCTATTTGCAACATAAATAGCTAATTTTATTGCATTCAAATCTCACTAACGGCTTACTTGCAGTACAAACAGTTAATTTTGTGTTCATGCAAATTTGTATTGCAGACAGTTAATTGTAATTAGATTAATATTTGTTATTATTAGATTAATCTTTTAAATTATAAAAAATAATTATTAGATTAAATTTTTTATTAATTATTCTAATAATTTTTATTATTAGAATTTTTTTTATTACCAGATTAGTAATATTTAATATAAAAAATATTAATATTTTATTATTGAAATTATTTTAACAATAAAATACTATTAAAATAATTAATAAAAATATCTAATTAATATTTTTAATGCTATTTTAATATTTAATATGTTTAAATCATCAAAGAGTTAGTTTGTAGTCAACTTTGTCACTTACGGCTTAGACATTATCAACCAAACACCGTAAAACACAATATATTTTTCACTTATAATTTCAAATTAACAATCAAACAGTATAAAACTTACTTATATAAAACTCACTTGTAATTGTAAAAGAGTTTCTACTTATAGCCTAACAAGCCACAGGTTGACAATCTCGAACAAAACAAACCGTAAAAAAAATTGTCTCAGACATGGCAATCTTGGGCAAACTTAAAAAACAACCAACTCACCGCCGACATGACATGTCAGAAATCAATTTTTGAAATTAAATTGAAAATATATCAATTTTTAGAATTATATATTATTTGATAGTGTTTTTTAAATAACCCAAAGTTCAAAATCCCGTGTGCTACAATGCTGTCCCATTATGGACAGTCGTTTCGTGTTAAATCATGCAGAACAAAAAAGACGCACAACAATTAAGTGACCAACTTGTCACCAACCATTGCCCATGAATGCTATACGTTCCTCGATAATGGAAAATCCAAAACAATATCTAGTTATGTTTTGGCCCCATGCGCAAACACTTTGAGCTAATTTTCTTTATTTTAACCTATTAAGTACAATTGAATTTGTTAGGAGAAAACGTAAAATCTTATTAGTAGAATTTTTTAACTCATTGAAAAAAAAATAGCGCGAACATCAGAATTCAACAGTGCATGATAAAAGTCCAAATCAAACTGAAGACAGATAGAGGTGCATGCACGAAACATGTACAGGGGAGGAAACAAGTTCAGTGGTCGACCGCATGTAGAGAGCGATTGACCGCACAGTCGACCAACTTGACTGTAGAGATTTGGCAGAGGGTTGCTCTCTGCGTGTTTGCCTGGCGGTCGACCGCAGCATGGAGCCAGTCAACCGGGACACGTGTTTTGCTCATATTTTTAATAGTTTCCTAGTATGATTTGGGTTCTGATCCAAATTCAAATCCGTTGATTTTTTTCTTCAAGATTTCTCTTGCTATATAAAGAGAGGTATTACCTCTAACTATTGTATTCTGTAATTGATTGATTAATAAGATCTCTCTCCCCTTCTGCCTCGAAGACGTAGGCAATTGTCAAACCTCATTAAATTGTTTGATCCTTGCTTTATTCCCTTTTGTTTTGTTCGTGTCATATTAGTTTGAGATTGACTCGGCGTTGTGAACACTGATCTTGGTGATCGGCACCTCATTTGGATTCCTCCAGAAAGGACAATAAGTGGTATCAGAGCATCCCACCTTTGGCGTCAAATTATGTATCGATTCCTAAAGCAACTTGATTCATTCAGTAGAGATCATGTGTCGATTTCGAAGCGGCATTATGACTGTTTATGGAATCGTGCGTCGATCTCAGAATAACGTTTTGAATTGCTCGTGGAATCGGATTTGGTGGAGTACATCGCTTCGAAAAATCTTATAGGGTTTACTTTAAGATAAAGATTTTATCTTTATCTAGTTTGGATCTGCTCCTTTCTTTGATTTTTCTCATTGTATTTGGTGTCGATTTCTAGATGAAATATGGCCGAGATTAATCAGTCGAAAATAAATTGATGTTGTAAAGTTCGATGGTCCGAATAATTTTGGAATGTGAAGATGTGAGGTGATGGATGCCCTCACGGCGTCAAACCTCGAAGACTCTACGTCTGGAAGAAAAACCAGAAGAGACTTCTGAAAAAGATTGGGACAAAATGAATCGAACTTTCGCAAGAAAGATTTGAGAGATTTTCGAAAAAACATATGTGATGAAGAGCATCAAGACTTGATTACATTTGAAGATAAGGCTTTACTGCTTCCAGTTGTAGAGATACTCGTCATTGATGTTCACATGAATAACTACACGAAATTTCTTTCAGAGCATGTTAATGTAAATGTGGCGATTGAAGAAGAGGACAATGTGTTGATTTATTTGAATTCTCTTCCTGATGAAGAGTATGAGACCTTTGTTCTAACCTTGATCAATGATAAATAATCACTTGACTATGCTCTAGTAAATTATGAAATGAGGAGGAAGAATAAACAATTTTCTTCAAAAGCACAACAACAGAGACGATGACTACAAAAGGAATGGGTTTCAATCATAGAAAAGACTACAAGAGAAATGGGTTTCAATCATAGAAAAGACAAGAAAGGGTTTGAAAAGTCCAAACCTGGTGGTCGTGAAGATTTGAAGAATCAGTGTGCTTTTTGTAGAGAAAGACACTAGAAGATTGATTATCCAAAAATCAAATAAAAAAAAAGAGTCTAAATCAGAGGCCAATATCACACAAACGCGTGGTAATGATTCTGACTCATCTTGATATTCACTTTCTATCACCTCTATTGATTGTTGTTTAGAGAAATCTGAGTGGATATTAGATACTGATGCCACCTATCACGTTTGTCCCAAATAAGAGTGATTTGCTAGTTAGGTTGAAGAGATATGTACAATTCGTATTAAATTGTTTAATGGGATGATAAGAAAGCTGAAAAATGTGAAGTATGCACCTCAGTTACAGAAGAATTTGATTTCGGTTAGAGATTTGAAAATACAGGGCCTAAGAGGGACTCTTAAAGAAGTCTCAAGATGACCAATGTCTCATTAGTAGTTCTGAAGAACATTCGACACAATAACTTGTACTACTGGAAGGATAATACAGTTACAGAAAATTTAACAGTTTCAGAACATTTGAAAGACGACTCGACCAAGTTATAGCAGATGAGGCTCGAATAAGTTGGTTTGAACTCCTTTAAAAGCATTTACAAAGTAAAGATTATTAAAAGATGCATCTGCTTGCAAATTGAAAATTGATGAATATAGTGTTCTGGATAAAAAGAAAAAGGTGAAATTCGGCACCTCATCTCACCGCTCAAAGATCTTAATTATGTTCACATTAATGTTTGAGATCCTACCAAGACTGCATCATTTGGAGGTCATCGGTACTTTATCTCGTTTATTGATGATATATCTAAGTGATGTTATATGAGACAAAGATTTCATGTTCTAAATATATTCGTGGAGTGGAGGAATATAATAGAAAAACAAACTGGTAGAAAGATCAGTATGCTCCAAATGATAAGAGGGAGTATAAGGATCAATTCTTACAATTTAAAGAGAACAATAAGATTGGTATTCACTTTAAAACTGAAAAATATGGAGTGGCTAAGGAGATGAACCGTTTTTTCCTAGAGAAGGTTCAGTGTTTGTTGTCTAATTCACAATTAAACAAGTCTTTCTAAGCTGAGGCTTTGAAATATACTAGTTATCTCATGAATAAACTGTCTGCAACTACAATAAGAGATAAAACTCTGTTGAATATTTGGTCATGTGGAGCTGCTCAGGACTGTAATTTGCTGCGAGCCTTAGAATCAAAGATAACAAGTTAAATCCGAGAGTGAAAATTTTGTGTTTTTAGATACAAAAACGGATATGAAAAACTACAAGATATGAGAACGCAAAAATAAGATTATGTAGAGCAAGCATGTCACATTTAATAAGACTTTATTATTAAAGTCCATTTCTCAACAAGTAAAAAAGATTGAAGACAAAGAATTTAAAGACAGAATGTATCACAGCGGGTGGAGATCGATATTACACCAATTATAATTGATTTGATATCATTTGAAATCTCATCGGATGTGACGTCGGGTGGAGTACATGTATCTATGATGAAAACTAAATAGAATATATTAGTTGCGACAAAAAAAATCTACGAAAATGTAGACAAGTTCAGAGTAAAAACGATTTTTCTCCATGTCAATATTGGAGAAGTTGGATTTAGTTATTTGAGCTCAGTGGAACTCGTTTGGATGAACACGAATAACTTGATCGTTTGGATGAACACGGATGACTTGATCGTTTGGACAAAGGGTACATAAGCAACAACATTATTTAGTGTCAGATTATATTTGACTTATATTTAAGAAATCTTCATCGAGATAGAGAATTACATGAGATCTTAAATATGTTCACATTAATGTTTGAGATCCTACCAAGACTGCATCATTTGGAGGTCATCGGTACTTTATCTCATTATTGATGATATATCTAAGTGATGTTATATGAGACAAAGATTTCATGTTCTAAATATATTTGTGGAGTGGAGGAATATAATGGAAAAACAAACTGGTAGAAAGATCAGTATGCTCCAAATCAAAGATAACAAGTTAAATCGAGAGTGAAAAATTTGTGTTTTTAGATACAAAAACGGATATGAAAAACTACAAGATATGAGAACGCAAAAATAAGATTATGTAGAGCAAGCATGTCACATTTAATAAGATTTTATTATTAAAGTCCATTTCTCAACAAGTAAAAGAGCTTGAAGACAAAGAATTTAAAGACAGAATGTATCACAGCGGGTGGAGATCGATACTACACCAATTATAATTGATTTGATATCATTTGAAATCTCATCGGATGTGACGTCGGGCGGAGAACATGTATCTATGATGAAAACTAAATAGAATATATTAGTTGCGACAAAAAAAATCTACGAAAATGTAGACAAGTTCAGAGTAAAAACGACTTTTCTCCATGTCAATATTGGAGAAGTTGGATTTAGTTATTTGAGCTCAGTGGAACTCGTTTGGATGAACACGAATAACTTGATCGTTTGGATGAACACGGATGACTTGATCGTTTGGACAAAGGGTACATAAGCAACAACATTATTTAGTGTCAGATTATATTTGACTTATATTTAAGAAATCTTCATCGAGATAGAGAATTACATGAGATCTTAAATATGTTCACATTAATGTTTGAGATCCTACCAAGACTGCATCATTTGGAGGTCATCGGTACTTTATCTCATTTATTGCTGATATATCTAAGTGATGTTATATGAGACAAAGATTTCATGTTCTAAATATATTTGTGGAGTGGAGGAATATAATGGAAAAACAAACTGGTAGAAAGATCAGTATGCTCCAAATTGATAAGAGGGAGTATAAGGATCAATTCTTACAATTTAAAGAGAACAATAAGATTGGTATTCACTTTAAAACTGAAAAATATGGAGTGGCTAAGGAGATGAACCATTTTTTCCTAGAGAAGGTTCAGTGTTTGTTGTCTAATTCACAATTAAACAAGTCTTTCTAAGCTGAGGCTTTGAAATATGCTAGTTATCTCATGAATAAACTGTCTGCAACTACAATAAGAGATAAAACTCTGTTGAATATTTGGTCATGTGGAGCTGCTCAGGACTGTAATTTGCTGCGAGCCTTAGAATCAAAGATAACAAGTTAAATCCGAGAGTGAAAAATTTTGTGTTTTTAGATACAAAAACGGATATGAAAAACTACAAGATAAGAGAACGCAAAAATAAGATTATGTAGAGCAAGCATGTCACATTTAATAAGACTTTATTATTAAAGTCTATTTCTCAACAAGTAAAAGAGATGAAGACAAAGAATTTAAAGACAAATAATGTATCACAGCGGCTGGAGATCGATACTACACCAACTATAATTGATTTGATATCATTTGAAATCTCATCGGATGTGACGTCTGGTGGAGAACATGTATCTATAATGAAAACTAAATAGAATATATTAGTTGCGACAAAAAAAATCTACGAAAATGTAGACAAGTTCAGAGTAAAAACGATTTTTCTCCATGTCAATATTGGAGAAGTTGGATTTAGTTATTTGAACTCAGTGGGACTCGTTTGGATGAACACGGATAACTTGATCGTTTGGATAATCGTTTGGACAAAGGGTACGTAAGCAACAACATTAATAGTGTCAGATTATATTCGACTTATATTTAAGAAATCTTCATCGAGATAAAGAATTACATGAAGAGAATGTACTCGTTAAAGAAAACAGCGCAATTAGGGGTTCGAGTTGAATCCATGTCATATCTAAACTCAAATCCAATAAGAAATTCAGATTCTATATCTAATTCAGATTTTAAATAATTATATTTAAAATTCAATAAAAATTATTTTTTTAAAGTGAATTTCAATTTTATTAAATGTAAATTAAAAACCTACATATTTTATTTTTATAATAATATCATTAAGTTCTAATTTATATAATTTATCAATTAAAAATAGTAAAATGTATGATGGTAAATTTTATTTTATAACATTTATTCATACACGTTCCTGACACTAAGAATTCAGGTATAACTTTTTTGAATTCAAATCCGTTAAATATGTCAATGGTCGGATCATGTTATCAGATTTTCAAGTACAATTTATAGAGCTAAGCGCAATGCATGATGGGAACCCAAGTCAGGCCAGTCAACCGACGACGCACAAAACATGAACAGTACAAGAAACATGTTGGGCGATCGATCACATGGGGAAAACATGTTGACTGCCGCATAGGGCCATTCTACAAGCCGATCAACCGGAACACATGTTCAGAACATCCCGTTCTTGATAGAGATCATGTGTCAATTTCAAAATAACATTTTAAATTACCTGTAAGATCAAATTTGATAGAGTAAATAACCTCAAAAACTCTAGTAGGGTTTCATTTTGAATCTTTATCTAGTTTAAATCTAATCATGTTTTTCTTTGATTTTTCCGCATTGTGTTTCCTTGGCGTCATACAAGGAAGAGTAAGAGCCTTTTTGCTCAGAATTTTTGAGAAAATTTTCCATGGCCCTCACCAAAAAAAAAAATTTCATGGCCCTCAACCAAAAATTTCCAACCACAAGAATTACATACGGCTTGGGAGCCCCCAGCCGTTTTTTTTCACTTATATTTTTTTTTTGCACAGCCAAAGGCTGGCAAATTTCAGAATTTCCCACTCAATTTTTTTACAACAAAACAACTGCTAAATCGTCCAACCCCATAATGACGCTTCCACGGCCAATCGAAAGTCGATTCTTACAATTAAATTCAAAAAAAAAAAATCTGTTTTTAAAAATTACCCGATATCTGACTGCCCATGTTTACTTATCAAAAATCGGGTGAAAATTCTAAAATCCCGAAACCCACAAGATTTTTTTCAAAAGATATTTATAACTCTACAAAAAATCAAAAATTAAAAATAACATTGTCACACCCACAACCAGTACATAATTCAGAGCAAATCACGCTCCTGCAACTTCTCCAGCAAGAAGAACAAAAATCAAATAAAAATTTGTTTTTCCCACGAGCAAGCTTTCATCATAAAAATTCCCAAAAAACAATTTGTAAACCAACCAAAGCCCATGGCATCTTGAGATTCAATCATGTTGGATTCCTTCTACTATACTGTTATCCAATAAACCCTCATTTTCCATATTGAAGGATAAAAGTAAGAATTTTTGAACAATCCAAGGATGACTTCAGCTTAATCACTTATAGTATCATGCCGTATTTTGGAAAATGAACAAATTAATCATATAATTTCTACAATATAAAAGTTTGACTATTAAGTGGAAAAGGACCATCATCCGAATGAATTGAAAATCAACTTTGAGCAATAACAAATTGTACTCAAAATTTAATGCAAAGCTTCAAAACAGAAACACATATAACTGGATTTTCAACTTAAAAGTTTATAACTTATAAACTTTCCAAAATTAAGTTAAGCATAGAGTTGAACTAAAAAAACCTTTGCCTCCAATTAATATTAGAATCAAAAAACGAGAAAAAAAAACAGAAACTGAAATTATATAAAACAATGCCAATATAAGATAAAAAGCTTATATAATGCATTAGTCTCAGACATCCAAGGAAGGAGATGATGAGCAGCAACGGCTTTCAAGCCCGGCGAAGGCGAAAGCTCTCAGACGGCCACTACGAATGCTTCTGAGAAGCAAGCCTTTCAATTATCTTCACTAACTTTTCACTCTAAGCAGCTGTTTGGTTGCAAGAAAGTGGACGAAAGTAAGAAAATAAGGAAGTATAATTGCTCACTTCCCTATTTATCCAAACACTGAAAAAGAAAAATAAGAAAACTCCTTTTCCTTTTCTCTTTTACACAATCATTTACTCACTACCAGAGTGGTACAGTTAATTTCTCTTTTACACAATCATTTACTCACTACCAGAGTGGTAGTGTTAATTTTGTGATCATGTAAATCTTATTTGTAATAAGTTGTAACACAAAACAGTTATTTTTTGATCATGTAAATCACACTTGCATTCTAATTACAGTTCATTTTTATTTTTCTTAATTAATTTTATTTTAATATTATTTTACGGTCAACTTTATGATCAACTTTTTCACTTCCACTTTTACATTACCATCCAAACACCGAACACCGAAAAACTTATTAACAAATTCTCAAATTCCAAAGAGAATTATTACCACTTCCTCGATTCCTCACTTCCACCCTTAACCAAAGGTGCCCTAAATTTCATCTTTTGTAGTTCACAAATCAAATTTAAAATCCAATAAATATCAATAAAAAAGCATCAACCACCAAAAACAAAATTGATAGATTTTCTGAACAAATAAATAATAAAATAAATCAAGTAACAAGAAGCTAATAAATTGTGTAAAAATATAGAATTAGTCTCAGACATCCAAGGAAGGAAAGCAAACAGCATAGGCTCTCAAGCCGGGCGAGGCGAAAGCCCTCAGGCGGCCACTGCGAATGTCTTGAGAAACAAGCCATTGGATTTATCATCATCGACTAATTAATTACTCTTCGTTCAAATACTAACTAATAAAAATATGAGAAAATAAAAAAAAATAGAACAACAAATCAAAATTGGGTGGGATCAGAGTATCTGGCTTGAATTTTCTCCTAGATGAAAGGAGAAAGATACAAAGAGCGCTCATTATAATCAGAGTCGATCATCTGGGGAAAGGATCATCACACCCACCCATCAACAAATCAATCTCATAAAATCAGAAGGAAAATTAAATTTTGAATCTTTTCATGAACCATAAACAAAAAATGCGAAGTAAAGGAGTTTATCAAAGATCAGATCCGATGGCTCGATCTCTCCAAAGAGAATTAAAATTTGCGCACTGTATAACCAGAGTCGATTCAGTGAAAGGATCATAATCTCATCTCATTAGTGTGAAAAACAAAAAAAGCTTGAAATTAAACAAAATTATCACATCTAGATTTTCAGAAAAAAGAAACAAAGATATTAAGAAATTACCCCAACCAATGATGAAGCAAGGACTGAAGCTCTAAAAACCTAACCTTTGCCCAGTAATTATAACCCTGATTTTTAAAAAGCAAAATTGTGCCGATTTAATCAGCGGGGCTTGGTATTTATAGTTGGAAAAAGGACAGGGACCCGATCCAGTGAAGAGAAACCCTAGCCCGACGATTCTAATACGGACACGTGGATGGGTAAGATCTCTCTAATTTTGGAAATAAGAAGGTTCTGGAATCTGTAGGGGCTGGCTGAGGTCGTGTCTCGGAGTGGCAACGGGTCGGATCCTAAAATATTTACATGGGGATCCACTATAAAATAATCAGATTCACATGTGGATCTAAATCCATTAAGGAAGTCAAGATTTATTTGAGGATCCAAACCCAATATTTATTAGATTCGACTTAAGGTTTTTGATTATTCAAATCCAGTATTTTCTCTCAAATATGACAACTTCGACTAAAAAATTAAATAGAAATTGAAACGTATTCTTGTTCAAATATGTCATTTTGTTTTATTTTCTTAGAAGTATTAGACATATATAAACATGAACAAATAATTGTTTATGAATTATGTTTACAAAGAAAGGCATATTCAGATTAAACCAAATGCTATAACTATAAAAATAATCATTACGATTATTAGTTCGGATCCTTAAGGATCCATTATGTAGATCCAGTGAAGAATCAAGTCTATTTTAAGACCATGCCTTACTCAATAAGCTTTAACTATCTGATATAATTTTAAGATCAGGCCTGAAAATTCAATTCCAATTAGAAATACATCATTCGTCTAATTCAAGAAGAAGATTCATCTTAATAAATTCAAGAAGAAATCTAACAAAGGTTCACTAACACGAATTAAACAAAAAATGGGGATAAAACCATTTCAATTTTCATTACTTCCTGTTATTAAGGGGGAAAAAATTCAGATATCAATTATAACTACTCTTAAAAGCAAATAGGATAAAACACGTGCACAATTTTCTATGAATATTTATGAATCTTAAGCATTATATATGATTTCAAGAAAAATCAAGTGTCATTGTTTTTTTTTTTTCCCTCTTCAATTCTTGATAAATCTTAAAAATACTAGGAGGCTTTTCTAGCACCATATTGCACCATACAATCGCTCTAATTCTACAAATTAAAGAAAATCTATCAAATTAATGTTTCATTTAGTTTCATTAGTCAAGGATTCGGGAAACCTCCCAAATTAAAATTCAATTATTGGAGGATAATCTTTTTTTCATTAGTTTCACTAGAGAAAACATTTTTCCTTATCCCATCTGCCTAAAATTTCTCAATGAAAATCATAATTCAATTATTTTCTATCTCAATACTCTAATTCCTTGAGTCCTTTATAAAATCTCGTTGATTTTTTAAACAGTAAATTTCACAAGAATTAAATAAAATTAACTTACTTTTTTTGGTTCTCCATGAACTGAACCATGTATTTTTAACATTGTATTAAGAAAACATATTCAAATACGAGATTAAATTTAGTCTTGTTAACCTAATAAAACAACTATTGCACGTATAAGTTTATATTAAGTTAGCTAGCACATTAGATTATAAGTTTTTTAAAATAATTTTAAATCTTCTTATGTATATAATTATTTTCGTTAAACATCTTCTTGGTCATATCATTAAAAATCAAATTTCTGTTGACAATAAATTTGAATCAACTACTTAATAGTGTAATATGTATGCAATAGACTAAGCTAATGCACATATAAAAATGAGTATAGAAACATATTTTCTGTCACATTCAATCATAAGAACACGATAATCATTTAACACTTGAAGTTATATGAGAAGAATAGCCGAGAACTTTATCACTTTATGATTTTTTTTCTTGCTCACTCCATATCCTTTCTTTTTCTTGATGGGAGAACTAAAATGGTCAAGTATGAAAAACATGTTTCATGTACAGGAAAGGACTTTATTTTATAATCCCTTACATCAAAGTGGTCACGATCAATAAATGAAAAACTCCCTTTATCAATTCATATGGCTATTTATTTATTTACTTCATTATATTTTATCTTATCTTTATCTCAAATAAAACGAACGAGTCACAAAAGGAAAAATATTCAGATTCTCCCACTTGACGCAACCATTTTAGCGTGGTGTCATGACACCATGTAATCACAACTTTTCTTTATAGCCAATACATAAGTTGCACCAAAAGAATGAGATAAAATTTTCAGAATGAACCTTCGCATAAAACATAACTTTATGTGTCCAATCTTAATTTTCAATAAAAATACATGATATAAAAGCTGTACGTGCATACTTGATTGTCAAGTTTTATGCTACCAATAAGCAAATACATATCTAGACATATATGACAAGTTATGCCATAGTGATACAAAGCATTTATTCTTTAATGAGCCGCATGCTATTTGCATGACCTTTAAATGTTGCAACAAGAACCCTAGTCAAAAGATCATTTATCATGGATGAAAATAACGTGACAACCCTTAAGGGGGGTGAATATGGTTTGCAATCAATTTACAACAATTAAAACTTAATTTTTAATTGGATGAAATAATATATCTATAAACACAAGTAAAGCAATAATAATCAAGTAGTGTGAGATATAGAGTAATGAGAGTCGAAGTGTGATGTATAGTGGTTCAGTAATGAGAGTCGAAGTGTGATGTATGGTGGTTCGGCCATCAATTGACCTATTCCAGTGCCTAGAAGTTTCTTCTCTAGGATTTCAAACCAATCTATACTGGTAGCTTCCTTTTCGAGTAAAAGTTTAGACTTTTACACTGACTACCTTTCCAGATAGAAGCTAGTCATTTACAATTGCTTCTTTGTGGGTAGAAACATAAACCTTTCCAACTTTCTTTTCAGGTAGAAATTCAGATCTTGCACCAACTCACTTCCTAAGTAGTTGATTTTTCTCACAATAAGTTTTCATAAGTTGTATTTGTTCTCTAAAAAGATGAGTACTAATAAAGTACAAATCACGAAGAAATATTATAACTTCGATGCTCTACTAGTAAGAAGAAGTAAGATCAAGTTTAGCTTAGCACTATAAATCTAGATGCTTAAAAATTAAGATGAAAGTTTGGATCTGAGTTTATAAGAACTTTGGAAGAATTGAGAATGAATAATAGAAAGTGCAAACCAAAATCTCAATCACAAACTTGAAAGCACAATTGAATCAATCTATTTGAAAGAATGAAAAAATAAGCTTAAAGAAAGAAAATATAGCATAAGAACTTTTTGAGTGACAAAAGTTTTTCAAAATTGTTGAAAGAGTAGTATAAAGTAGTATTTATAGGTGAGAGAATATAAGGGTAGGTGAAAAGAAGCTCAACCTAAAAAATCGCGTTCAAATCTTCTTCAGAAAAATAAAATTATACTCTTGTTGTTGACCGTTGAAATGTGGCAGTCAATCGGTTTGATCAAAACCTAGTTGAAGTCAAAAGCATCATCCCAGCGATTGATTGGCGGTCGATCATGGGTGAACAGTGAAATCTAAACGATCAGAAGTGATTGTACCATTGATTGACTTGTACTCTGCACAAAAATAAAATATTCAAAAGTATTTCAAAAATTCTCTATTTCAAATTTTGCAAAAAAAAAAATTGATGCCATGGCGGTTAACCGCAAAAATCAGAAAATGGATTTCTGCATTGGGCAATTGACCATGGCGGTCAATCCGAGTCCTAGCAGAAGTTAGAGGTGAAGACTGGCATCAGTGGACGATTGGGCATCATACCCGGCGGTCTATCCAGCTTGTGACAGAGAGCACTGATCGCTGGCGAACGATCTGTTTGTCTCCAGTGGTCAATTTGCGTTCAGGCCGAGAGCATTAGGTTGTGGCAGACGGTCTGGATCGTCCTTGGCAGTCAATCGCTTTGCGCCCGCTTTTGCTTCATTGTAACGCCCCGATCCGGAGGGGTACAGAGACGTTACTGCGACGTATATACGCAGGTCAGAAATACCCTCACTTATATACGCTAAGCATCAGTACAGGTAAGAATCAGAGTACGGAAGCAAGTGGTGCATTATACATTCCAACATATGAGTACAATTACAAAGTTATCACCAGCGGTGATCCAATATTACATGAATATTACATCACTGATATGCGCAATTGCGAGATTACAAAGATATGTACAAGTATGAACAGTACACAGGCACTCACGAGTTTACAAAAGGAAAACTCGAGAGGCACACAGGGGGGCCTGGGAGGATAGAGCTTCAGAAGGTCTGCTGGGAATCCACGCTTCAGCTGCGCTACTCTGATCAGCTACTGGGAGAATCCATACGCTCCAACCTTCATGACCTGGACATGAGGATCCAGGGGAGTCAGATGAAACTCCCCAGGCGAGTGGTGATACAAAAGCCAGATGGCGTGCTGAGATAAGTACAAGTGTATCGATAAAACCGAATCATAATCATGCATTGAAAACCGTGTCGTGAGCATAAGCATGTAGAAGCAGGTAGGTATATAACAAGTGATATCAGGCAGGGAGTACTTATAGTAAGATATGATAAAGGCAGGTTAAGAGGTGAGAAGTAGAGTAGATAGGATAACACCAGATATCATAAAACCGATAAAAACCGATAAAACCGATTACAGGCAAAACCATTCGTACAAGCTTAGGTCACGGCTCCATGAGACTAGTACATCGAAGGAATAATCCAAATAAGGAAACCCTCATCTATATACCTTTATCTCATGTCACCGTAATCCGAGCGCAGACAATAGATCCACAGTTGGCGTCTTTATTTATTATTACTTGTCTTACTTTGATGTCTACCTATGTGAACTAGCGTCCCAGTACACATAGATACACATCCGAGTAAGCAAGGTTGTTATTGGAAACAACGGGGGTATCAACAAACTATGTTTACAGTGGGTCTCGTACATACCCGGGACCACGGCCCAGGATTGTTCCGTTGCTTGGTGACGGAACCTGCCGCAAGGCTATCAGGAGGGTCTTATGAATGCCCTTATCATGATGGTACCAGGAAGGAGGGAGCCAGCACTCCCCTCGGTCGCCTGGAGGCCCACAGGTCAGATCAGAAGTTTTAGTTGCACAACATGCCTAATACCACTGTAAACACGAACACATATTGATAGCCGCAAGTTTCCCCCGACCCGATGCAAGTTGTTCCTTTTATGAATTATTAGATGATTATCAGATTTCGGGAATGAGCAAGAGAGCAAGTCAGGAATATCAGGAATGCAGATATATCAGGAGTACTGTACGTACTATATGTATCACATGTGTATCAGGAGTACATTTTGTACTATCAAGATGTCAGGTCATCATTCCCGTTATCGTGATAATCATGAGAGTCAAGTATATCATGCTGGGTGTCAAGTGATAGCATGACAAGAGGATGATTAGGCAGGTAACCAGTCATGTCAAGTGATTGATATTAGTCCTGTGGTAAGTCATGTCATAACAAGAGGTCTTGCCAAGTGGTAGCATGTCCGATGTTAGGTGATAACAAATCAGTGTCAGGTGATATACATGTGTTAAATAGTATCATGTAAATGACAAGTATGAAGTAGTGGCATGACAAGTGTTAACATATCAGGTAAATACATGGCATGATGATAGAATAGTAGCTGAGCACAATCAAGCGGAGCTGAGCAAGCTGGAAGTACAGACAGCAAACAGTATTTAACACTGGAGCGTCTGGCGAGGTTACCGGGACGACTCGGCTGAAGTGCGAGCGGTAAATCCGGCAGCAACTCGCCTAGACGAATCTAGTGGTAAAGCGCTGAACGCTGATCATGATAACCAGGCGGAGCTGAAAGACCTGACGGTCCCAATCACATTCCTTTCGAGATAGTGAGTGACCGGAGGCTGCACTGAGAAACCTGACGGTCCCAATCACCTCTCTTTCGAGATAGTGAGTGACCGGAGGCTGAACTGAGAAACCTGACGGTCCCAATCACCTCTCTTTCGAGATAGTGAGTGACCGGAGATTAAAGGGTCCGGGTCCGCTCGGGGTTTAAGCGCACTCACGGCGACTAACAGCCATCCCAGGAGTGGGCAGAAACCCAGAGTCTAACGACCACGAAGGGTCGGCCACGCATGGTATAAAGCAGTAAATACATCACAGGCATGGTATATGTACAAGAAGTAAACTACCCTAATATAAGCATTCGTCACAGAGCAATACATGTCCAGCCATTGGCACTCGCCATACACAAATACAGGGACGCAGCCCAATACATAATACATGAAAACATGGAATAAAATACATGTCGACCGACGAAGCGGGGAAACCCAAATAGAGGCAAGAGCGAGGACACTCGCCTAAATCTCCGGAAGAACCGAAAACTCTGAAATCCATGGAACTGCGTACGCGCCATAAATATAATAAGTGAAGAGGAGAGAGAAAGAGTTAGAGAGAGAAAGGGGGAGAAAACCTAGAGAGAGAAAGAGACACAGGGAGACGCGGGCTTATGAGAGTGAGACGCGGGGGTCGCAGACGCGGGAGTCGCGTCGCGGGAGTAGTAGACGCAGTAATCACAGACGCGGGAGTCGCGTCGCGAAGATGCCACAAACGCGGGATTCGAGACCCGCGTTCAAATCAGGACACGAGGGGAACGCGGACGCGGTCGTGGGCTCCGCGTTGCGTTAGCATAAGGAGAACACAGACGCGGTTATTAGCTCCGCGTCGTGCCGATACAATAACGCGAAGGCCGCGTTAAATAGATGTCAAGTTCGCGAAGACTCGCGTTAAGGATTGCCTGGACGCGGGGGTGAGATCGCGTCGAAAATAACAGAGAAGAGGGAGATCTAGAGAGAGAGAGAGAGAGATTGAATTAGGAAAGAGAGAGAGAAAATATGAGAGAGAGAGAGAGGGCAGGTGAGAGAGAGAGAGAGGTGAGAGAGAGAGAGAGATCCAGGAGAGAGAGTGAGAGATCCAGGGAGAGAGAAAGAGAGAGAAGGGGGCTGTTGCCCCCTGGCTCCCGCACACAGCGCCCCCCCTCTGGGGGCGCTCGGTCTGGCGCCGGCCAGGTGGCGGCGCCGGCGGCGCCTGCCACGGGGGAGTGGCGCCGGCCACTCCCCAGGAGAGGCAGAGAAAGGGGGGCTGCTGCCCCCCTTCAGCAAAGAGAAAGAGAGGGGGGCTTGCCCCCCTCTCAGCCCACGCACAGGGGGGCCACCCTGGCCCCCCTGGCCGTCCACGGCCGCCGGCACGCCGCCGGCGGCGCCCGGATCTGGGGGTGCGGCGGGCCACCCCAAAAGAGAGGGGAAGGAAAGGGGATTTGGGTTTGGAGGTGGAGAAGTTTTGTGGTGGTGGAAGAGAAGGTGATTTTGGTGGTGTTTTGAGGAGGTGGTGGAGGAATTGGAGGAGATGGGAGGAGGAGGAGGTGTTGGGTGTTGTAGGGGTGGAGTTTGGTGGAGAAGAAGGGATGGTGGAGGTTAATTTGATGAAGAAGATGATGAGGAAGAAGAGGGTGAATTTTGGAGGGGCTTTGAGGAGGAAGGAAGTGGAGTGATGGTTGATGGAGATGGAGGAGAGGGGGGGCTCGCCGGAGTTGGGGGTCCTCGCCCGCGTCGAGGTGGCGGAGCGCCGGCGGTGGTGGCTTTTCTTGGGCGTCGGCCCTCTCCAGGAGAAGAAGGAGGGGAAAAGAAATGGGGAGAAGAGAAAAAGAAAGGAAAGAAAAAGAAAAGAGAAAGAAAAGAAAAAGAAAAAGGGGTGATGATGGAGGGATGTGATTGATGGGAAGGGGGAGGTGAGGTCACCCATGTGGAGGAATGGGCTGAAGTCGGTGGTGGAGAAAAGAAGAGAAAAGAAAGAAAGAAAATAAAGGATTCGACAAAAATAATAATATTATAATATGGTCGCGAAAAATCGACTGTTCCAGAAAAATCCCCAAAAATACCCAGAGGTAGAAAACGTCATCCTGAGGAATAATATGAATCTCGGTTTTCAGAAAAAATCCCATTTTCAAATTAAAAGTCCGGAAGTCAACCGCCGATACCGGTCTACACCGGGTCGGCCGGATTTTGATAAATTCTGAAAAATCCCAGAAAATGTAGTAAGGAAGAAAATATGATTCTAAGATACAATGCGAAAGCGGAATTCAAAAATTCAATTCCGATTGTAAACTAAAAATCCTGGAATCAACCAGCGATACTGGCCGACACCCAATCCGGTGGAATTTTCATAAATTCATAAAATCCTCAGAAAAAGTATTTGGATAGAAAATGTGATTTTAAGAAATAATGTAAAAAGACACTTCTAGTAATTCCAATCCGTTTGTAAATTAAAAATCCGGGAATCAGTCAGCGGCACTGGTCGACACCGGTTTTGAAGATTTTCAATTTAATTCAGGAAAATTCCAGAAAATCATAGAAAATCTAAAATATTGAAAAATGATGTTTAAACTGAAATCGGTCAAATCTAAAGATCAGAAAACCAAATCGAGTAATACCCTAGGATCGGGTCCTCGGTTCAGACTAGGGCTGCTTCCGAGTCCGTGAATCCGGATCCAGACAAAACGATCATATAAATAATTCACAATACAAAACAAATACGGGAAGTAAATCGAAAAATACGATCGAAAAATCTGAATACGCAACTAAGTACGTATTCTGGGAGCGGGGTGTTACATTCATATTTTAGCATATCACTTCGATTGACTCGCATGTTTCAATGCTCGATTCAATTCAATGGTCGATCAAAAAACCCCACTCTCAAAAATTAATTTAAATGCCTTTCAAAAATATGAGAAAAATTGTATAAATTCCAAAGCAAAAAAAACATAGTAAATAGGCCCATAATGATATTTTAAATTCAATTTAAAGGTTTTTGGGTAATTTAACAAATTGGAGGAAATCACACTTAATTTTAAATCAAACATATATGCACAAGTATGAAAATGTAATCTAGTCTCAAATTAAGTTCTTGTCTTAGTTCCTCTTATCTTAAATTGTAATCTTAAGTAGATTTAGCAATCTTCCTCTCAGTTCTCTAACTTCAATAGATTTTGCAATCTTTAGTCACTCTCAATTTGAATTATCTTAATAAATTGAGAATTTGAGTTAAGAATACGTCACAACATCCTAAATTGATATTGCAATTTGAATTCTGATCCATCTAGCCTCCATTTAAGTGTTTTGGCCAAAATCAGAACAGAAAACAATAGAAAAAGAGTTGTTAGTGCATATGTAGCTTAATGTATAGCCATCATAAAATTAAAATATAATAGGGCTAACAATCTTCCCTTGATGATGACAACTTGTTAAAATACATAAAATTGTAATTAAGTGTCAATCCCAAGGCTTCCTCTACATATATGCATCATAAATCAATAAAGAGAAGAGATGTTAAGCTTCCCTCGCAATATACATAGATACATGGTGCATAAACGATGTATCACAGTAAACGCTCAAGTTTGTATCAAAAGGATATATTATCAAATTATATGTGTGTCTCAAATATGTCAAGATAGTTTATATATATATATATATATATATATATATATATATATATATATATATATATATATATATATATATATATATATATATATATATATATATGCGCAAAAACTTGCTAAAATCACCAATTTCTACATTTTTAGCCAATACAAGCTTTGCAAAGACTAAATTGTGGAAAAACATGCACAAAAACATGCAATATTACAAAATCCACATATATGTATGCAAATATGAACAAAAATAACTCATACATACATAATTACACTTTAAATGAATGCAAATACATATATACAAAATTAAGTGTGTATTCACTCATTCTTTAGCGTGTATCTTACTCATTCTCAAATATCACACATATCACATATATATACACATGCATCACAATATCAAGCATATATCACAAATTTTTTCCCATGTACCAACAGAAGCGGCTAGTTGTCCTCCCTCAGGTAATGGTGAAAATGCTTCTGACCATGGTTCCTATTCGATTCCTCCATCGGGTGGTGGAAGAGGAGCGGGAACCCATTGCTCCCATATTGCGTCTCCCTCAATTGGAGGGATGTCTGGCCATGATTCTCAAGAACCTATTGTTGACACTCCAAAAAGACAAATTCTCCAGATAGTACTTTAACTGGTTAAACGATATCCGAACTTGTCGATATTTACAAAAAACGAGATACGGAAAAGTTGACAACCAGGATCTAGCCATCCTCGAAGACAAAGTGATGACTTAAGACTTATTGATCTAGTGAAGTATACAATAATCCAAGTATCACCTGTAAAGAGGTTTAAGTATGGCCCAAGAGGATAGCTTCACTTGAGGCTCTATAGCCTTGCTGAAGGGCTTAAATATTAGCTTTGTCTGAACCTTTTCTTGTGAGCTTCACTTGAAGTTCTTCATAACTCTGCAAAGAGCTAACTTTCAATTTTGCTTGAAGCTAATTATAGTTTCGCCTGAAGCTAATACTAGCTTCGCCTGAAGCTTTCTTGTGACTTCACGCGAAGTTAATTTCAGCTTCATCTGAAACTTTCTGCACCCCCTACGGGAGGGTTTGCTAGGTTAATACTTGGCCAAGTTTTTAGTGGGCTAACCCTACTACTTGGGGTTTATGCCACCTTAAGTGGGCGGTTACATCCGCTCACTTCGTCCCATATTAAGTGGAGAAAGCCAGGTCAAATGACCATTTTAGGCTCGCGTGAACATATCGAACTTCACACATAGCCTGTACTTAGTTTCGGACGAGGCTTTATAGCCTCGCGTGAAGCTCAAAATAGCCTCTGACACGAGGCTAATTGGATGTTACCAGTCTTGCTGAATTCTAGGGGCAGTTACGCCCCTCAGAACCTATAAATAGCCCATTCATGGGATGAGCTCAAGGCTGGCGGGGAAAAAGGCCAAAAAAAGAGTTAAGAGGGGGCACGCATCGGCAGAGCCAACTCTCTCGCTTCCAAGAAATCCAGAGAATAATTTCTCTAAATTCAGGGTGTTAACACCCTAAAATCTCTCTCTTTCAAGGAATCTCTAGAACCAAGCGAGAATGAATTCTTTAAGACTCCATCGATTGCATCGTCAACGGAACAAAGTGGCTGCGTGCTGGCCAGACTTCTACCGGCACACTTTCTCAGAATCTCAGAAAAGACACTTGTAATTTTTCTTTTTTAATTACCTGTAGTTTTCTCTTCAAAATTTTATAAGTTTCCTCCTTTTTTTTTCAATTTTCAATGGAAAATAAGATGGGGACTCCGCTGAGAAATTGCTTCTCCACTATTGAGAATCAAGTGTCGCAATGCGACATTGGGGCTATTGCAGAGACCCTGGTCATTCACTTTGATCAAGAGAAGTTTGAACAACTTCTCTCTTGGGGTAGCACAAGTCCTCCATATGTGCGCGCAAGCACAGTAAGCTTAGTGTAGCCATAGCACTTCTCGTTAATTCTTAGAAACAAGTCTCTGTTGAGACTACTGAGGTTCTCTGTGAACCTATCATAGCCTCATGCGAGGCTAAACAGGCTTCACGTGAGCCTACCACAGTCTCAAAAGAGATTAACTCAGCCTCGCGCATACGTGTTAACACTACGCATGAGGCTATAAAGTTCCTTGTGAACCTAAAACAACCTCTTTAAAAGCTATGTGGGTTACAAAATCTACAATCTCCTCTCTTGATTTAGCTTCATACGAAGCTAAAATAGTATCTAACTATAAGACTATCTCAGCTCTTCACAGAGCTAAGCCTCGCCTGTCCCACGAGGCTAAGGCTAAAGCATTTTGTGCTAACAACGAGGCTACTGCAGCCTCGCTTACATCAGAAGCACTATTGAGCAGCGCTAGGCTCGCCATTAGTGACAGAACCAGAGCACTAAGTGCTCTGATAGCTTCATCATCCGAAGCCCAAAAATTTTGTTCGAGGGTAAACTGCGCACGAAAAACGTGTAATTTGTAGTGTGGAGTGTGTGCTCGAAATGGTGCTACTATTTCATCCAAACTATCGTTATACCTAAGAAGCTAAACGAGCCGTGTCCACAAGGAGGGGAAGCGATAGAATCATGCATTTGATTTTGTATTTGTTTTGGGAATTTTTCTTTATTTCAAAGAATTTTTAAAGAAAATAATAGAGAAGAAATGTTGGTTGATGATATGTGAAAACAAAGTAAAATGGTTGGCTTGTGGAAATATAAAGTAAAAACGGAATGCGAAGGAAGAAGTTATGAAGTGGTAAAAAAATAAGTTGTGAAAAGAAAGAAGATGATTTCAGAATAAAACTATTGTCTGCGAGACATATTTAGATTGTGCTTGCCGTCTTTAGATCCATCACATCCCAATCCTTCTTTGACGTTGTTTTGCTGACTTACCCTGCAAGATCTTATGAAGACCATGTTGAACTAGCAACGTCTTCACCCTTTTTTGCCATAGACCGAAGTTTTCTTTACCATTAAACTTCTCGACCTCAAACTTTGTCATCGAACTTTCTAGCTTTAACATATCGCCTTTCGTCAACCTTAAGCTTTGATACTAATTGTTGCGGCGAGATTGATATGCTCTGATACCAATTGTTGTAACAAATTGGTGCTGTCAACACCAACTGTTACTCCTAGGATCGACCTTTGCGAAACTTGACAATATGATCAGTACTTATAAAAGGAAACTATTATAAAGCAAACTAGCAATACCTAAATAAAGAGAAATAATAAAGAACACGAGGATTTAACGTGATTCGGCCTAAAGTTGCCTGCGTCTACGGGGAGAGAACTTGAGAGAGCTTTATTAATAACTTGTACAAAGAGATCTAACCTTCCTCTTGATACAACATGAGTATTCACCTTCCTCCTTAATGTAGACCTAGATTATAAGAGTATTATCTTATCTTTATGCACTTTCACTCTGCTTCTCTCTTTCTCGTCTTCCTTCTGATCTCCTTGGTGTTCTCCACCTTTTCTCCTTGAGATTAATACTTTCTCTACTGTTTACAATGCTGGGTTACAACCTTTATTTATAAGATTTTATAATACCAACTCCTATTCAGACTATGAGATGATCTTAGCCATTGGATGCTTGAAGAATCTTGATCAGTCCTATTAGGAATTGATCTCCTTGATTTAGAAGAATTTTAAACCCTTTAATCTTTATAAACAAACTATTTCATTGAATATAAACTGAGTCCTATTTGTACTCCACCAGAAAAGAAAATCGGCCTGAAAAGAAAACTGATTCTGCTTAAGAAAATGTCCCGTATAGTCGACTAGCACTTAGACCTGGTCGACTAATCCCTTCCATTAGTCGACTAATAGGTTTATATAGTCGACTACTGTAAACTGCTTCCTCTCTGTATCTGTCCTAATCGAATAGTACTTAGGCCTAGTCGACTAGTAGTCTTTGTTAGTTAACTATAAGTAGACTAACTTTTCTTGATCTGCTTATCTTCTTCTACTTCAAGCCATCATCTTTTCTAACTTGATTGGATCTTTTTGGACCATCATCTCCTCTTGAAAATAAGACAAAATCCTAACATTAAGAACACATTGCTATATGAGAAGAATACTTAGGAACTTTATCACTTCATGATTTCCTCTTACATGCTCGATATTCTTTATCTTTTCTTTATGGGAGAAAACTAAAATGACGAAGTATGAAAAACTTATTTGCATGTGTAAGGAAGGACTCTCTTTAATACCTCTTCCATTAACGTGGTTATAGCTAACAAAAGGAAAAATTACCTTTATCCATTCACATGGTTATTTATTAATCAGAAAATTGGTCTTGGATGCCTCTCTTTACATTTAATTAGTGAAACCTCGATTACAATTTTTTGTCGCCTCAGCCTCAATCCATGTCAGCCACATCCTTCATTTTCAAAATTTTGGGGTGTGGGCGGAACTAACCCTGCCGTATAACTAACTTAAATGTTTACTTTTTCAATTTTACCTTTTTCTACTAATTTAGGGAAACCTCAATTACAAAATTTCAGATCTGACCGATTAAGTTTTTTTTTTTTCTTTTTTCATCTATTCTCTTCATCGGTCTTCTTCACTATTCATCTCAGCCTACGTTGATTTTGATTTCATCGCCCTCATATTTCTTTCACCGTGGAGATTGTGTCAGATCAAGTTAAGTTTTAAATTAATTATTGTTATTTTTAATTCTTTTGTGACTTTAAACGTATTGATCTAGTTCTTATTTAGATTTTGTTGAACATTTTTTAGGTTTTAGGTAAATTAATAGTATCGGAAGACTACTTTGATTTGTTTTGTTTGATTTTGATATGAGTGCTTTACAAATCTAACAATTTAAATAAACTTTGAACTGTGACTTTTTATATTAACGAACATTTCATATAATGAAGACTGGAATCAAAGTCACAATTTTATAATAAAAATTGTTTGTTAATTTGAGAACTACAACTAAGGTCGTGTTATTCTGAATCTCAGCTAATTATGTTCCCATATCTATTACATTGATAATTATTTATGAGAATTGCGACCACAGTCATTGTAACGCCCGATCCCACGGGTACGGGGACGTCACTGCGACGTACACGTACATACGCAGGTCAGAAGTACCCTCACGTATATACGCTAAGCATCAGTGCAAGTAAGAATCAGAGTACGACAAACGTAGCATCCATTCATATGCCAACATAAGAAGTACAAAGTACAAGATTATCACAGGATGTGACATACTATTACATATCACATGCATCATATATCACAGCCAAGCACAAAAGTACGATTTACAATATGATTACAAGATGCTCACGAGCTGAAGGAAGGTCCCGCGAGCTAAAAAGGAAAGTCTGGCACAACAGAAATTGAGACTAGTCAGCCTGCTCGGAAAGGAAAGCTTGATCTTCCACAGAAGGCTCCACCTCAATCCAAGGTCCGGAACCTGAACATACAAATTCAAGGGAGTCAGGACCTCCCAAACAAGTGATCAGGTTACAGCCGAGCGGCATAAGAAATAAGAGTATGAGAGTTGGTACAATATCATGAATAATCAGCCAGCGAGTAAAGGAAGTACGACATGTTATAAACGAAAGGCATTGTATAAGCTTAGGTTACGGCCTCATGAGACTAGTACCTCGAGGGAATAATCCAAATAAGGAAACCCTCATCTATATACCTTCATCTCATGTTACCGTAATCCAGGCGCATCCAACACCCACAGTTAACGTCTTTTATTATTATTGTTACTCGTCTTACCCTGATATCTAGCTGTGAACTAGCGTCCCAGCACACATAGATCCATATCCAAGTAAGAAAGATTGTTATTGGAAACCAGCGGGGGTATCAACGAACTATGTTTACAGTGGGTCCCGTACATACCCGGGACCACGGCCCAGGATGTTCCTTTGCTTGGTAACGGAACCAGCCGCAAGGCTAACAGGAGGGACTTATGTATGCCCTTATCATGATGGTACCAGGAAGGAGGGAGCCAGCACTCCCCTCGGTCGCCTGGAGGCCCACAGGTCAGACCGGAAATTTAGTTGCACAACATACCTAATACCACTGTAAACACGAACATATATTGATAGCGCGTATTTCCCCCGACCCGAATGCAAGTTGTCTTATTTTATGAATTCTTTAGATAATTATCAAGTTTCGGGAATGAACATGAGCAAGTCAGGAATATTGTAAAAATAGGAGTATCGGGAGTACAATTTGTACTATCATGTAAATCAAATTGGTAAATCATAAAGTCAGGTTATCATTCCCGTTATCGTGATAATTATGAGAGTCATGTGTGTCATGCCTGGTGTCAAGAGATAGCATGACAAAGGGTGATATTTGTCAAGTAACAAGTCTTGCAAATAGCAATATAAAATACATGACCCAAAGATAATGTTCATAATCAAAGAAGTAATAACCATAGCAAATAGTCAAGATTAGTCGACTAGGGAGAGATAGTAGTCGACTTATGAAGGAATTAGTCGACTGTAGATAGGGGACAAGTCGACTGATAGGGCTGCGTCTCAAAGAGCCGCGTCTTCAGGAAAAGGGTAGTCGACTAGGGCTAAATGGTTAGTCGACTAATAAGGCCGCGTCTCAGAGAGCCGCGTCTTCAGAAGGAAAGTTAGTCGACTAGGGCAAATATCAAGTCGACTAATAAAGGGCGCGTCTCAAAGGACCGCGTCTCAAGGGAGCTGCGTTAGTCGACTGGGAACAATGGATAGTCGACTAATGAAGTCCGCGTTTCAGAGAACCGCGTCTCCAGGAAAAAGGTTAGTCGACTGGTAGGAAAAGGTAGTCGACTAATAAGGTTGCGTTTTCAGGAATGGCGCGTTTCAAAAGGGTTAGTCGACTTATACATGGGTCAAGTCGACTAATGCTGCAAAACAGAGAGCAGAATTGGTTCTTGAGGGTTGCGTTTGTTTACAAATATGAAAGTAATATCCAAGTCTTGGCGAGTAGAATTACTCGCCTAAAATGCGTCCGACGTCCTGTAAGAAATGCCAAGTGAGGAAAATGAGTTCTTTGCCAAGTTTGTTACCAAAACGATTACCGGAATAATCGCGAACGATTACCGGAAACTCTACGGTGATAAAGCTCGGCCCCAATCCAAAAGGAGGGCACCGGCCCAGAGTCTTGCCAACGAAGAAGAACGCGGCCCCAATCCAAAAGGAGTGGCCGGTCCTCACAAGTTGATGGAGAGAGTTTGAGGGTGCAAGTCTAGTGCAATTAGCCAAAAAGAGTTTTTGCAAACGATGCCACGGGGGACGAATCTATAGTCCGTCGGAAAGAGGTTGTCGAGGAGGTGAAGATGGTATGCTTGGTGGTGGCTACGGTGGTGCAGGTGGTGGTGGAGATGGTGGTGAAGTTTGGTGGAGAAGATGGGTTCCTTGAGGTTTCTTGGTGAAAAGAGGTTGAAGAAGATGGTGTGGAGGTGTTTTTGTTGTTGGAAATGGAGGAGGAGATGGAGGGAAGAATGGTGGAGGAATTGGTGGAGGAGATGGTGGTGTATATGGAGGGTGGAATGGTGAGAATGGCCAGCCAAAGGGCTGTTTTTGCTGTTGTGCTCGTTGGCTGTTGGAGCAAGGAAGAAGAAAGAAAAATAATCAAAGAGAGAGAAAGAAAGGAGGAGTTATATAATGGGAAGTTTTGGAGATATTACAATTATACCCTCCCTCCAAAATGGAACATGCGTTTCATTTAAGAATGAAAACCTGCGTCTCATATAAGAATGAAAACCTGCGTCTGGCACTTGCCCAGACGCAGGGACGGGGCTCGCGTCCAGGGAGGAAGCAAAGCTGCGTTTAATCAGAAAAGACAAAAAGGCATGGTGATTTGATCTGAGTTGAATTGGCCCATAAGCATTAAATGCAGTATGGAGAGGATCACCGCATTAATTGCTGAGTCCAATTGGCAAAACTCGCGTTTGAGGAAGGAGAGAGAAAATGAGAAAAAGAGAAAAGTGGAATATATGGATAAATTCCCGGTATCTGGGAAAACACCGAAAACTCCGGGAAAGTCCAAAAATTGAAGTATCTCAAAAAGTCTCCCAAAAATTCTCAAAAATAATAAATATTATATAAAGATTTTTGGTGAAATCGGTTTTCAGAAATTCAATTCCATTTTCAAAATAAAAATCCTGAAATCTACTGTGAACGGTGTCTACACCGGGTAGGCTGGATTTTTGATAAAATCTGAAAAATCCCAGAAAATGCCTGAAGGAAGAAAATATAATTTTAAGAAGGAATGTGAAAGCGGAATCCAAAAATTTGATTCCAATTGTGAATTAAAATTCCTGGAATCAACCAGTGATACTGGCCGACACCGGTTTTGAAGATTTACAATTTAATTCCGAAAAATTCCAGAAAATCATGAAAAATCTAGAATATTAAAAATAATATTTGAAACTAAAATTAGTCAAATCTGAATACCAAACAGATCAAATCATGCAGTACTGCTATATGAGTAAGTATTTAAATAGCAGAAAATAAAATAAAAAAATAATAATAATAAAATGCACCAAAAATCAGGATACGTAACTGTGCACGTATACCGAGGATGGGGTGTTACAATCTATCCACCTTACAAAAAATTTCGTCCTCGAAATTTCAGGAAGGGGAAGATGACGGTAGAGAGAATAGGAAGAAAGGGTTTTACCAACTAAGTTGAAAATAGTTGAGGGTAACGCTCACGAATAACGTCCTCCCGTTCCCATGTGGCTTCTCCTGGCACATGCCTATTCCAAGAAATCAATACTAATGGTATTGCCTTATTCTTCAATGTTTTGATACTTTTGTCCAGGATGGCCATCGGTTGCTCTTTATAAGACAGATCTGACTGTAGTTCCAGTTCGGAGTGATCTAGAATGTGACTCTCATCCTTGACATACCTCCTCAACTGTGATACATGGAATACATTATGTACTCCTTCTAAAGATGGCGGTAATGCCAATCGGTAAGACACATCTCCCACACGATCCAAAATTTCGAATGGGCCGATGTATCTCGGACTAAGTTTTCCACGAGTACCGAACCGGATTACCCCTTTGGTGGGTGATATCTTTAAAATACATGCTCACCGGTTCTGAATTCCAATGGCCTTCTGTTTGTGTCTGCCCAACTCTTTTGTCGGCTCTGTGCTGCCCGGAGATGATCTCTGATAATTTGGACTTTGTCTGTTGTCTGAACTAGAATGCCTGGTCCCATAAGTCTTCTTTCGCCGACTTCGTCCCAACATATCGTGACCTGCATTTCCTGCCATACAATGCCTCAAATGGGGCCATTTTGATAATAGCCTGATAGCTGTTATTATAAGAGAATTCTACCAAATGAAGATAGTCTTCCCATGACCCTCTAAATTCTATCATGCAGGCTCGTAACATGTCTTCAAGGATCTGGATAGTCCGTTCAGATTGTCCGTCTGTCTGGGGGTGATATGAAATACTGAATTTCAGACGAGTTCCTAAATTTTCTTGGAGACTTTCCCAGAAATGTGATCGGAATCTCGTGTCTCTATCTGACACGATACTAACTGGAACTCCATGTAGACGAACAATTCTTTCATATATTTTTCTGCAAGAACTTCTGTTGACTGACCTACTCTGAAAGGTAGGAAGTGAGCTGCTTTTGTGAGGCGGTCAATGATTACCCATACTGCATTATTACCCTTAGGACTGCGAGGTAGTGCTGTGACAAAATCCATGGTGATATGTTCCCGCTTCCACTCGGGTATTGGCAAGGGCTGAAGAAGTCCAGCTGTTCTCTGGTGTTCTATCTTTACCTGCTGGCAAACTAAGCACTTGGCCACATGCTGGGCTATCTCCCTTTTCATGGCATTCCACCAGAACTTCTGTTTCAAGTCTTGATACATTTTATTTCCTCCCGGGTGTATGGAATAGGCCGAACTATGTGCCTCTGCCAAAATTTTCTGTCGGACTTCTCCTTGGGGGACACAAATTCTGTTACCAAAATATAATGCGTTGTCTGAATGAATACGGAGGTCAGTTCTCAATCCAGCTTCTATTTGAGCTCTGAATTTCTGCAATCTGGGGTCTTCTTTTTGAGCTTCTTTAATCTCATCCATCAGGGTTGATTGAATCTGAAAGGTCATCAACTGTCCCGTTTTATCAATTCCTTGTACTATCATTAAGTCCAATTTTATGATATCCTGAATCAACTCCTTCTGTTGCGTAAGTTGTACTAGCATTTTATTCTCTGGCTTCCTGCTCAATGCATCTGGTACTGTATTGATTCTGTCTGGATGATACTGTAAATCTATATCATAATCTGCCATTAATTCAAACCACCGTCTCTGTCTCATGTTTAATTCTTTCTGCGTGAAAATATACTTTAGACTTTGTGATCAGTGTAGATTAGCACCTTGTCTCCCAGAAGATAATGTCTCCAGATCTTCAATGCGAATATTACAGCTGCCAGCTCTAAGTCATGAGTTGGGTAATTTCTCTCATGTGGTTTCAGTTGCCTGGATGCATAAGCTATAACATGATCATGCTGCATTAATACACACCCTAGGCCTTTTCCGGATGCATCACTGTATATAACCATCCCTCCTCTTCCTGAGGGAGTCCTCAAGACTGGAGCTGTAATGAGTCTTTCCTTTAATTGTTCAAATGCTGCGGTACATTCCTCCGTCCATATATATTTTTCTCCTTTCCGGGTGAGCTTCGTTAACGGGGCTGCAATCTTAGAAAAATCCTGGACAAAGCGCCTATAATATCCGGCTAATCCAACAAAACTCTTAATTTCTGTTACTGTCCTTGGAATTGGCCAGTCCTTTACTGCCTGAATTTTACTAGGGTCTACTGAAATTCCTTCTTCTGAAATTATGTGTCCAAGGAAGGCCACACTATTTAACCAGAAATCACATTTGCTTTGCTTAGCATGAAGTTGTTCCTGTTGGAGAGTCTGTAACACTATTCTCAAGTGGTCTGCATGCTCTCTGTCGTTCTTCGAATAGATCAAGATGTCATCTATAAAAACAACCACAAACTGATCCAAATATGATGAGAACACTCTGTTCATCAAATCCATGAAAACTGCAGGGGCATTGGTGACTCCGAAGGGCATAACTAGAAACTCATAATGGCCATAACGAGTTCTGAACGCTGTCTTTGGAATATCTTCTTTCTTTACTTTTAGCTGATGATAACCTGATTGCAAATCCAACTTTGAAAATACTCGAGCTCCATGAAGCTGATCAAACAGATCATCAATTCTTGGTAAGGGGTACTTGTTCTTGATGGTAACCTTGTTTAACTCTCTGTAGTCTATACACAACCGCTTACCACCGTCCTTTTTGTTTGCTAAGAGCACTGGAGCTCCCCATGGTGAAGCACTTGGTCTAATCAATCCCTTGTCAGAATATTCTTGTAGCTGCTTCTTTAGAATTTCTAACTCAGTGGGTGCCATTCTGTATGGAGCTTTGGATATCGGAACTGTGCCTGGAAGGGTATCAATGGAGAACTCAATCGTTCTGTCAGGTGGAAGCCCCGAGATTTCCTTAAATACTTCTGGAAACTCATTCCAAATTGGTACTCTCTTCTTCTGGATCTCACCAGCAGTCATCTGCGCTTTTTCCTTGGTAGGTTTGTGTTCTCCTTCAAATTGGAATTCAGGCTGAAGTGGTATTCTGAAAATAACTTTCTTGTTTCGACAATCAATGACTGCATGGTATTTACTGAGCCAAGTCATGCCTAAGATTACGTCGTACCCTTTAGTATCTAGTACGAGCATATCCACTGTTAATGTCCTGTCACACAGTTCCACCGGACAATTTACACAAACTCTATTAGAGATGACTACTCCGTTACCGGTACTTATCTCCCACTGGTGGTCTAAATATTCAACAGGTATAGAGTTCAAAGCAATGAAACTATCTGATATGTAGCAATGAGAAGCGCCAGAATCAAAGAGGGCTAAGACAGGTTTAGAGTGCACCATAATCTTACCTGTTACCACTTCTCCAGAAGTTTGGGCCTCTTCCGCTGTCAAGTTGTAGGCTCGTCCTCTTCCACGACCCGCTGCAGTTCTGACTCCCCTCTGGACTGGGCGGATAACTTGTAGTGGGGGAGGGGGAAGGGCCCTCCTAACCATTGGTCCCTGGTTCCTCTGTCCATCTGGCCCTGGAAGTGCTGGCAATGCTTGGTTGACCATTCCCATTCTTTTGTGGGGACAGACTTCTATTGAATGATCACGGGAACCACATACCAGGCATAACCCATTTGCCCTACGGCAATTTTGTCGAGAGTGACCCGGTTTCTGGCAATAGCTACAAAAAGAAAATGGTTGGGTTACTGGAAAGGGGGCTGGTCGAAATGGTCGTCTCATGGTTGGGATCCTTGCTGCTCTGAATGGACCTCCTCTCCCTGTTTGTGGAAATGGCCTCTTCATGGTCTGATTCCTTATCATGTTAGATTTCCCTTTCTCCAGTCCTCGCTCCACCTCCCGAGCTATGGTGAGGACTTGGGAATAAGTTTTCAGTTGTTGGGGCATTAAGAGGATTTGAATGTCCATTTGTAAACCCTGTTGGAACCTACTCGCCCGCTTTTCCTCATCAGCCACCATATATGGAGCAAAGCGGCTCAGCCTCAAGAACTCAGCGGCATACTCATCCACAGACCGGTTCCATTGTTGAAGTCGGATGAACTGTTCTTCCATTTCTTTCTGAGCTGTGGCAGGGAAAAATCTACTATAGAAGCTTTGAGAAAACTGGTCCCAAGTGACAGGTTTCTCCAATCTTACTTCTTCAGCTAGCCACCAGGTCCTGGCTACATCTTTTAATTGAATCTTGGCGACCTCCACTTGATTGTCTTTTGGGACCCGGGCTGCGTTCAACAGATCTGTGGTGTCAATCAGCCATTGTTCAGCATCTAGTGGTTTCTCTCCTCCCGTGAATATCGCCGGTTGCAACCGCCTAAAGTCTGATACGTTCCCCGGTCTTTGTTCCTTAGGAGTTGCTAACTCTTGCTGAAGGAGTTCCGTCTGCTGTTGCTGATTCTCCATCATAGTCTGGATAACCCTTAGAATCTCAACATTTTCTCCCGCGGGTCCATTTGATGCTTGCCCGGAGTTGTTACGACTCGTCCTTCTATCCATACTTATGTTGGTAAAAAGGAGACTGGAAACTGGATAGATGGAAGGATTTTTAGGACACAAGGAAAGGAATCAAGAAGGACTAGATAACTTTGTACATTGTAGTTGGCAATGGCAAATTCCATTTGCTGCTTGATTGTACTATAGGTGTGAGAGCCTAGGCTCTGATACCAACCTGTAACGCCCCGATCCCACGGGTACGGGGACGTCACTGCGACGTACATACGTAGGTCAGAAGTACCCTCACGTATATACGCTAAGCATCAGTGCAAGTAAGAATCAGAGTACGACAAACGTAGCATCCATTCATATGCCAACATAAGAAGTACAAAGTACAAGATTATCACAGGATGTGACATACTATTACATATCACATGCATCATATATCACAGCCAAGCACAAAAGTACGATTTACAATATGATTACAAGATGCTCACGAGCTGAAGGAAGGTCCCGCGAGCTAAAAAGGAAAGTCTGGCACAACAGAAACCGAGACTAGTCAGCCTGCTCGGAAAGGAAAGCTTGATCTTCCACAGAAGGCTCCACCTCAATCTAAGGTCCGGAACCTGAACATACAAATTCAAGGGAGTCAGGACCTCCCAAACAAGTGATCAGGTTACAGCCGAGCGGCATAAGAAATAAGAGTATGAGAGTTGGTACAATATCATGAATAATCAGCCAGCGAGTAAAGGAAGTACGACATGTTATAAACGAAAGGCATTGTATAAGCTTAGGTTACGGCCTCATGAGACTAGTACCTCGAGGGAATAATCCAAACAAGAAAACCCTCATCTATATACCTTCATCTCATGTTACCGTAATCCAGGCGCATCCAACACCCACAGTTAACGTCTTTTATTATTATTGTTACTCGTCTTACCCTGATATCTAGCTATGTGAACTAGCGTCCCAGCACACATAGATCCATATCCAAGTAAAGAAAGATTGTTATTGGAAACCAGCGGGGTATCAACGAACTATGTTTACAGTGGGTCCCGTACATACCCGGGACCACGGCCCAGGATGTTCCTTTGCTTGGTAACGGAACCAGCCGCAAGGCTAACAGGAGGGACTTATGTATGCCCTTATCATGATGGTACCAGGAAGGAGGGAGCCAGCACTCCCCTCGGTCGCCTGGAGGCCCACAGGTCAGACCGGAAATTTAGTTGCACAACATACCTAATACCACTGTAAACACGAACATATATTGATAGCCGCGTATTTCCCCCGACCCGAATGCAAGTTGTCTTATTTTATGAATTCTTTAGATAATTATCAAGTTTCGGGAATGAACATGAGCAAGTCAGGAATATTGTAAAAATAGGAGTATCGGGAGTACAATTTGTACTATCATGTAAATCAAATTGGTAAATCATAAAGTCCGGTTATCATTCCCGTTATCGTGATAATTATGAGAGTCATGTGTGTCATGCCTGGTGTCAAGAGATAGCATGACAAAGGGTGATATTTGTCAAGTAACAAGTCTTGCAAATAGCAATATAAAATACATGACCCAAAGATAATGTTCATAATCAAAGAAGTAATTAACCATAGCAAATAGTCAAGATTAGTCGACTAGGGAGAGATAGTAGTCGACTTATGAAGGAATTAGTCGACTGTAGATAGGGGACAAGTCGACTGATAGGGCTGCGTCTCAAAGAGCCGCGTCTTCAGGAAAAGGGTAGTCGACTAGGGCTAAATGGTTAGTCGACTAATAAGGCCGCGTCTCAGAGAGCCGCGTCTTCAGAAGGAAAGTTAGTCGACTAGGGCAAATATCAAGTCGACTAATAAAGGGCGCGTCTCAAAGGACCGCGTCTCAAGGGAGCTGCGTTAGTCGACTGGGAACAATGGATAGTCGACTAATGAAGTCCGCGTTTCAGAGAACCGCGTCTTCCAGGAAAAAGGTTAGTCGACTGGTAGGAAAAGGTAGTCGACTAATAAGGTTGCGTTTTCAGGAATGGCGCGTTTCAAAAGGGTTAGTCGACTTATACATGGGTCAAGTCGACTAATGCTGCAAAACAGAGAGCAGAATTGGTTCTTGAGGGTTGCGTTTGTTTACAAATATGAAAGTAATATCCAAGTCTTGGCGAGTAGAATTACTCGCCTAAAATGCGTCCGACGTCCTGTAAGAAATGCCAAGTGAGGAAGATGAGTTCTTTGCCAAGTTTGTTACCAAAACGATTACCGGAATAATCGCGAACGATTACCGGAAACTCTACGGTGATAAAGCTCGGCCCCAATCCAAAAGGAGGGCACCGGCCCAGAGTCTTGCCAACGAAGAAGAACGCGGCCCCAATCCAAAAGGAGTGGCCGGTCCTCACAAGTTGATGGAGAGAGTTTGAGGGTGCAAGTCTAGTGCAATTAGCCAAAAAGAGTTTTTGCAAACGATGCCACGGGGGACGAATCTATAGTCCGTCGGAAAGAGGTTGTCGAGGAGGTGAAGATGGTATGCTTGGTGGTGGCTACGGCGGTGCAGGTGGTGGTGGAGATGGTGGTGAAGTTTGGTGGAGAAGATGGGTTCCTTGAGGTTTCTTGGTGAAAAGAGGTTGAAGAAGATGGTGTGGAGGTGTTTTTGTTGTTGGAAATGGAGGAGGAGATGGAGGGAAGAATGGTGGAGGAATTGGTGGAGGAGATGGTGGTGTATATGGAGGGTGGAATGGTGAGAATGGCCAGCCAAAGGGCTGTTTTTGCTGTTGTGCTCGTTGGCTGTTGGAGCAAGGAAGAAGAAAGAAAAATAATCAAAGAGAGAGAAAGAAAGGAGGAGTTATATAATGGGAAGTTTTGGAGATATTACAATTATACCCTCCCTCCAAAATGGAACATGCGTTTCATTTAAGAATGAAAACCTGCGTCTCATATAAGAATGAAAACCTGCGTCTGGCACTTGCCCAGACGCAGGGACGGGGCTCGCGTCCAGGGAGGAAGCAAAGCTGCGTTTAATCAGAAAAGACAAAAGGCATGGTGATTTGATCTGAGTTGAATTGGCCCATAAGCATTAAATGCAGTATGGAGAGGATCACCGCATTAATTGCTGAGTCCAGTTAGCAAAACTCGCGTTTGAGGAAGGAGAGAGAAAATGAGAAAAAGAGAAAAGTGGAATATATGGATAAATTCCCGGTATCTGGGAAAACACCGAAAACTCCGGGAAAGTCCAAAAATTGAAGTATCTCAAAAAGTCTCCCAAAAATTCTCAAAAATAATAAATATTATATAAAGATTTTTGGTGAAATCGGTTTTCATAAATTCAATTCTATTTTCAAAATAAAAATCTTGGAATCTACTGTGAACGGTGTCTACACCGGGTAGGCTGGATTTTTGATAAAATCTGAAAAATCCCAGAAAATGCCTGAAGGAAGAAAATATAATTTTAAGAAGGAATGTGAAAGCGGAATCCAAAAATTTGATTCCAATTGTGAATTAAAATTCCTGGAATCAACCAGTGATACTGGCCGACACCGGTTTGAAGATTTACAATTTAATTCCGAAAAATTCCAGAAAATCATGAAAAATCTAGAATATTAAAAAATAATATTTGAAACTAAAATTAGTCAAATCTGAATACCAAACAGATCAAATCATGCAGTACTGCTATATGAGTAAGTATTTAAATAGCAGAAAATAAAATAAAATAAAATAAAATAAAATAATAATAATAAAATGCACCAAAAATCAGGATACGTAACTATGCACGTATACCGAGGATGGGGTGTTACAGTCATAGTAATTCTAAATCTCATCAAAATATGTTTTCAATTACTATTTTCATTTCATTAGTTGTATTTGGTGATACTCGAATTCTTTCTAAAACAGAGACATAATTATTTAGCAATGCGACTCTGGCCGCAATAATAAACACATGAAATTATTTTTCCTGACAAGTGCGATCAAAATCACAGTATAAATGAGAAAGTGTTTATTAATCTACATGAGAAATTGGCCTGGGACTCCTGATAAATGTGAGCAAAGTCATAGTATAAATGAGAAAGTATTTTAAAATTTAGATGAGAAATTTGCCTTGGACTCCTCATAATTGCGATGAAAGTCTCAATATAAATGAGAAATTGTAACTTTATTTTCTGATAATTGTGATCAAAGTTGTAGTATAATGAGAAAGTACTTGTTAGTCTAAAAAATTATGACTACGATCGCAGTCAAAATAAATCTCAGATTTTTCAGTTTCAGTTATGTTTTCCATTATTTTTTTAAAGAAGTATGAAACATGTTTTTTATATTTTTTTATACATGTTGGATATTGGTGTTCTCGCTGTTCTTTCCTACGATGGTGATTGCGTTGTACAACATATTTGCATGGATTCCACAAGTATCGATTGAAGAACCAAGTATGCAATAAATAGAGTGTTTTCACACCTTGATTTATTGAAATGTCTTATACTGAAGTTTAAGGTTTTGTGATTGAAACAAACTCAGATTTACAATTCCCTTCTGCATTTTGTTGGGGTAAGAAACGTGTTAGGTTAAAATATGTGTGAGATTGGTTGAGACTAGTGGAATTGTAAATGTTTCCGTTGATGCAAATAATAGTTTAATAGATTGTTGTGATATCCATAATGAATCAAGTAGAACAATTTTAAAGTCTATCACATGGTCTAAAGCATTTAGGGAGGTTGATCAGATCTTTGAAGGTGGAGTTGTTGAATTCAGGGAGAAGTTTATCATGTACTAGATTTAAAGTGATTACAAATAATAGAATGATAGCAGTAGAGTTACAGTTGAGTTCATTAAAAAATATATATATACTGGTTGCAAATGGAGGATTCATGCTTCCATTATGCTAAAAATGAATGAGTTTTTCATAATAAAGAGCTTTGATTGCTTCTAAGAGTAATTGGCAGTCTTATAGAAAGATTAGATTGTAAATACGAATAGTAGTAATAGTATCACCTCTAGTAATTATTATGCCAGTACTTGAGTTCTAATTAGATTAGAAAAATATAGTTCAAGAATTAATTTTCTAATTGATTCCCAATCAGATATTTTTTAATTTTAATATAATATAAAAATTGTTTAAAAGGTGATGATAGAAATAAACAAATAAAAAATAGCAAATTATCAAAATATTAATAATAAAAATCGAGCGAAGCGAGGTTTTCTCCCGTGACTCCTTCACAAATTTTGTCCGTCTTGTCTCTCCGTCTTCATTCCGTGCGCGAGAGAGAGAGAGAGAGAGAGAGAGAGAGAGAGAGAGAGAGAGTAATGCCTCATAACCATTGCCCACGTCACCGTTGCCATCCTTCGCCGCAACATGGCTCTTGTCTCCCATCCTTCTCCTTCTTTTTCCTCCTTTACCTCCAAATTCCTCCCCCTATTACTCTCTGACTGCAACACCCTCTCTCTCCTCCTCTTCCTCTCTTGTTGCCGTCAGTCGGTTTCCCACGCTGACAACGATATACTACTTATAATTATTCACTATAAATTTGAAACTTTATTTATTAACACAAATTTAATATTTGTTTATCTAAGTGGATCCGGGCCTGTGAGCGGACCCCGTCAAGTTCACATAACCCTCTAGTAATTATTCACTATAAATTTGAAACTTTATTTATTTATCAAAACCAATCGAAGGGAGGTTTTCTTCCGTGACTCCATAAATTTTGTCTATCCATCTGTCTCCCTGCTCCCCCCTCCGCCGCTCCCTTTTCTCCCTCCCTCTTCATGGCTCTCCGTCTCTTTCCCTTTTCCCACTCTGCCTCTCCTCATCCCCACTCCCTCTCTCTATCTCTCCTTCCCCTCTCCTCTCTCTCTCATCTCCGTCCACCCCTCGCCCTCTCTCTCTCTCATCGCCCTCACTGTCGTCGGCGGTTTTCCCATCGATTGATGGTGATATACTAGTTTTATTTAATTTAACATCAACACAAATTTAATCAAAATCAATCGAATGGAGGTTTTCTCCTGTGACTCATTTAGAAACTTTGTCCGTCCATTCATTTGTCCGACTTTATCTGTGAGAGAAAGAGCAGCGTCAACCCCCACCTTCTTTCCTCTCTCAGCTCAATCATATTTCTTCCTTCTCTTTTTTCTTCTTCTGTCCTGGCCGGTCGGTTTTTACAACAATGATACACAGTATTTGTTAATCTACGTGGATCCGGGCCTGTGAGCTGACCCGGGTCGAGTTCACGCATCCCTCGAGAAAAACCATTCTTTGTTTAAATCCGAAGCAAAAGCCCCCGAACTGTTACCCTGACCCAATCCCAAACTCATCTCTTTTCCCTCTCTTCTCGTCGCCGAGAGCTCTCCCCCTCTCTGCTGCACGTACTTCTTCTTCCCCATCGCCATGGTTCTTGAGGTCTGCATCAAATCCACAGCAGCTTTCTTCTTCTCTTTTGATCGTTAAGGTTTTGGCTGACGATGAAAGGTTGAATCTTTTTCTCGATAGGCGACGATGATCTGCATCGACAATTCGGAGTGGATGCGGAACGGCGATTACTCACCCTCACGGTTCCAGGCCCAAGCCGACGCCGTCAATCTGATATGTGGTGCCAAAACACAGGTCGGTTCCTGATTCTTCCGATTTTGTGAGTTCTAGGGTTTTGTGATGCTGATGCGGAATTGGGGGTTGGATTTTATTGATTGGTTTGCTTATTTTTCGTAATTGCAGTCGAATCCGGAGAACACCGTGGGAGTGCTGACCATGGGCGGCAAAGGGGTCAGGGTCTTGGTTACTCCCACAAGTGATCTTGGAAAGATCTTAGCTTGCATGCACGGTATTTGAATCCCATATGTTTTTATTTTATTTTTTTACTGAAAGTAGAGATCAATTATTCAGTTTATGGTCTTTCTGCTGTTGTTACTGAAATTTGGAATTTCAGTTTGAATTTTGAGATTCCCGAGTAGACTTTAGACTGGATTGATGACTAGGATGAAAATAGATGTGTGGTCAAACTCATCTACTAAACATTAGTTTAGCTGATAGAATATCCAAACATTAGTTGCCATATTTTCAGCTGTAATGTTCATTGGCTTACACTGGTCGACATATGATGCGTGGTGACTTATTCACTTTTCAGCTATTTGCTGAACTTTTGGAGTTATTGAAAGTTTATCCTGGTGTTGATCCGTATTCTCTAGAACACATGAATTCAAACCCAGAAACCCTTGGACTAGATTATGACGATCAATTATAACTTTTGACTTCTACTAGATTGAATTATAAACATGTTTTTTAATGGTCGGTTAGCCCATAACTGCACTGGCAATTGCACGTCTGTTTTGGACCTAAGATGCATGCATTTTCTGCATGAATTTATATAACTCTAGTTAAAAAGGTTTCCAATATACTATTGTATCCAAGGTTCTTTCTATGTTTTGATCTAACCTTCACCAGCCACCATTGTTTTAAAAAAGAGAGAGAAAAGAGAAAATTCATACAAGGTTTTGTTTAATAAGTTTATTATGCATAGAGAAAGGACATTTTGAGATTCTCTTGTGATTAAGTGTAATGCTGTTGTACTTTGCAACTGCACATTCTTAATTCTTGGACATGTCGATTATACGAACCTATCACTGACTATCCGTTTGGGGGGTGGGGGGTGGGGTGGTCCCCCCCAAACCTAAATCAGCATGTTTGCAGTTAAGAAGAGGAGGAAGAAAGATATGTGAGAAAATTGTCCACAAGACTAAAAGGGGAAGGTGAGTGTGTGTTTGGGTGGGTGGGAAGGAGTGTCTCAGTGGAGGAAAGCCGATAAAGGAAAGATGGAGAAAAGTTATCCGGGGAACAGAGAGACATGTTGTTGTTATTGGGTAACAAATGTTGTTCATTGCCTGCAATGTCTATGCCTTTGTCGTCTTATTGGATTGCAAAACTTTACATATTGGATAAGTTCGCGACCAGAGACTTCATAACCTAGCTTTGATAGATATACTATTCTCTTTCGAAATTGATTGCATCATTGCAGCACTTCTATCTCAGTATGCTTTTACATAGGAAGATTAAATGTTGTCTAGCATAGTTTTTCTTTTGCATCAACTTTTCCGCATCAAATCACCCTCATTATTGATGCATTCATGCTATCTTTTAACAAGAGATTTATTTAATAGTACCTATTTTGAGCACTTCTTGGCACTCTAGGCAGCCTCCCTAAGCCCTTAGGTTGTTGATCTCGGGAGTCCAAGCTCCACAACAAATGGTAAGTCCTGACATTAAGCACCAGTAACTGTTTCTTTTTGCATCAGGAGGAACGAAAATGTTCGGGAACATGCTTGATTTCTCGGTTAAGTTATGCTAGCTTAATTGACATCTCCTTTTGATTAGTGTATAAAAACCCTCCAGAGATCGCTCCATCGTTCTCCTTGATGTTGATTGTTTAAGTAGATATTAGTTTGTTTTTGGGAATGTTGAGAATGTATATTGTACATTCTGAAGACCAACCTCGTTGTGGATGTGCAACTTTTGTAAATTATAATTTAACAAAGTTACTGATGTTTGGGGGTAAATTGCATTGAAAAAAATGAGTGCAATATTTGGCTAACTGATTTGATTCACTCAGACCTATTAGAGGATATTCATTGGTCTGGACTCTGGACCGTACAATTAGTAATTGTCAAAGGCATATGTAGTAGTGTAGTGGTAAAAAATTGACCCTCATCAAGATAGTGACATGTGTCCATGCAATTGAAAACCTCTGCCGCTTCGCATCCTCCCGAGATCACTCCAGACCGCACCGAAATCAGCTTTCATACTGAAGACTCTTCCATATCGGAAGCTCCGTCGTCTCAAGTCATCTCGAAGTAATCTCCATCTCTGAAGATCTCATCCTTTTGAAGCATCTGCAGTCAAAAGCTCCCGATTTCACTTCAGAAGTTTCCAGCAATGGCCACCGAGATATCCGCCTGCAATTACACCTCTCCTTTCTCTCCCACGTTCATAACGTGTAGTACAGACAATTATGGGCAATGGCGAGATTTCCTCCATGCAATCTCAACAGTCCAACTCCTATAATTACGGTCGTTATCACATGTGAAATGTGCAGATCTCACTCACTATCATCAACATCCAGCCCAACAGTTTAGTAGAGAATAATAGACCTCTTCCCCCAACGAGAAAGCGCGCGAAACCCAAGAAAATTCCAACTCAGAGTCATACCAACGAATTCACTGTACATACTATAACCAAAGAGATATAGTGAAGTTCTTCCTCTTCGTGATTTTTTTCGATTTGGGTTTTCACGTAAAAAATCTCGTCTCTTTTTCTGTGATGTGCAGCATTTTTATTCACATACTCCCCACTTCCAATCTCGCTTGTGGCGAAAAATTTTCACCACAAACTGGTACTTTCATTGAGATCTAAGTCCATACACTCAAAATCTTCCTCAAAAACTCAAAAACCTTCAAAGACCTCTTTCACAGCGCCGATGGCTCCGAGAAAGTGAATTGTCACCCTCAATGGCGCAACATCTAAAAACAAGGCCATCAGCACCACGGGGGCACTGTCCCTCCACCAGTCATCGATCAGCCCCGCATACCATCGAAGACACTGACTCTTCCTCGTCTGAGGGGGAAGCCGCTAGTATCCAACCATCGCAGCACGAAGACCAGGTCCTTCAGATGCTCGCCGACATGAAAAAGTAGATGAAGACCAACAAGCCCAATCTGCTCGCTATCAAGAGCACACGGCTCTCAATCGCGAGAATGCTATCCGTGAGCAAGAGACATCATAGTTCAAGGTATCGACCGAGTCGTATCCGACTCAGCCCCTGACGATGCGACTCAGAAGTCCGAGTCGATCGACGGCGCCGAGTCGACGGGCGCCGACCCGACCCGGGTCGACTCGGCTATTGTTTTAAATATCGGCCGATATACCGGTATATCGGCCCGGTATTTTATCCAAAACGACAGAGTGCAAAAATTTAGGATATCGTTTTGGACCGATATTGGCCGATATATCGCCACGTGGCCGATATCCCGATATCCGAGATGAAATATCCGATATATCGGCTCTTATAGTTACTTATTTGGATAATAATTATTTTTTTTCTTGAGAGATTGTTTTATTTTATTCTATGTTTGTTATGATATTTCAATGATGTTTTATATGATGTTTGGATAATAACTTAATAATGTCGTATTTACTATTAATGTATCACCGGTATTTAGTACCATATCGCGATATATCACCTGGTATCCGATATCCGGTACATAATTTTGCCGACCGGTATATCGCCGATATCCGATATTTAAAACACTGGACTCGGCGCCCGTGAACCCCTCAGAGTGAGAGAGATCAGATCGCTGCTCCCTCCCTCTCGGTTCCCCCCAGCGTCGCCGTCGATCGTCGCCCTCGCAGGTACCTATCCCTTTCTCCCTCTCTGTCTCTCTCTCTGTGTCTCCTCTGTCGGACTCTTTCTCCCTCTCCCTCTCAGTCTCTCTCCCTCTCTCTGTCTCTCTCGTCCCTCTTTCCCTCTCTGTCTCTGTCTCTCTCCTCCCTCTCCCTCTGTGTCCCCCTCTCCCTCTCTGTCTCTGTCTCTCTCCCTCTCCCTCTCTGTCTCCGTCTCTCTCTATCCCTCTCCCTCTCCCTCTCTGTCTCTGTCTCTCTCCTCTGTATCTCTCTTTGTCAGACTCTCTCTCTCTCTCTCAGTCTCTCTCTCCCTCTCTGTGTCTCTCTCTCCCTCTCTCCCTCTCTGTCTCTCTCTCTGTGTGTTTCTTTCTCTGTCGGACTCTCTCTCCCTCTCCCACTCTCTGTGTCTCTCTTTCTGTTCCTCTCTCTCCCTCTCTGTCTCCGTCTCTCTCTCTCCCTTCTGTGTCTCCCTCTCTCCTTCTCTGTCTTGGTCTCTCTCCCCGCAGTCCCTCTCTCCCCCTCTGTTTCTCTCTCCCCTCAGTCCCTCTCTCTCCCCCTCAGTTTAATTTATTTGAATTTAATGTAATTTAATTTAATTTAGTTTAGTTAAACTTAATTTAAGTTAATTTAATTTAATAAAATTTTGTAATTATAATTAAGTTAGGTAATTTAATAATTTTATTGAAGTTAGGTAATTAAGTTAGTGTAGGTTAATCTAGTATAAACTAGTTTAGTTTAATTTAATTTAGTTTCATTTAATTGAGTTTAATTTAATTTAAATTAGTTTAGTTAACTTAATTTAGGTTAATTTAATTTAATAAAGTTTTGTAATTATAATTAAGTTAGGTAATTTAATAATTTTATTGAAGTTAGGTAATTAAGTTAGTGTAGCTTAATCTAGTATAAACTAGTTTAGTTTAATTTAATTTAGTTTCATTTAATTGAGTTTAATTTAATTTAAATTAGTTTAGTTAACTTAATTTAGGTTAATTTAATTTAATAAAGTTTTGTAATTATAATTAAGTTAGGTAATTTAATAATTTTATTGAAGTTAGTGTAATAAAGTTAGTGTAGCTTAATCTAGTATAAACTAGTTTAGTTTAATTTAATTTAGTTTCATTTAATTGAGTTTAATTTAATGTTATTTTAATTTAGTTAATTTTAGTTTTAATTTAATTTAACAGATAATTTTTTTAAATTTCAGTATGGCTCCAAAGCAACGCGATATTGGATGGGAACATGGTACCTCTGTTGGTGGAAGTAGAAAACTTATGAATTGTAATTTTTGTGGGAAACAAGTCCATGATGGTATCACTAGATTGAAGCAACATATAACACGTGTACCCGATTAGGTGGAAGGATGCTTGCGAGTATCAAAAGAGGTATATCAAATAATGAGACATCATTCTGAAGGCAGCAAAGAAAGAGCGGTCATAAAATCCAAAAAAGAGCGACTTATGAGATCTTTAAGTGAGGAAGATTTTGTTGATATGACCGAAGAAGATTCTGATAATGAAATTGAAGAAGTTGGTGGTTCAGAAGGAGTTAAAAGAAGATAACTAAAACAAGTTATGAAAGAAAGTGGTGAAATGGCTTAGAGATTGGCATAAGGAGTTGATATTGGTGGCAGTAGTTCGCAGCCTTCGGGAGCAAGGAGTAACCGTGAATTGCGTCGGAATATGACTATGAGAGAAGCTGAAATTTCAGTTCATGGTATTGATCCTTACATGTTCCCAACAAAATAGAAATCAATCAAAAGCATGTTCTCAACTGAGAATATTAAAAATGTTGAAAAATCCATGGCGAAATTTTTCACTACAATGCAATATCATTCAATGCAGCTGATAGTGGTCCTTACTGCCAAGTCATGATTAACACTATTGCGGAGGCAGGCACAGGTGTAAAAGGTCCTACAGGGTACCAGATTGGCAATCTATATTTAGAGGAGGAAATAAAAGAAATTGAAGTATATATTGCTTCAATAAAAACAAAATGGCCGCAGTATGGTTGCACGATCATGTATGATGGATGGAGTTCTCATAATAGAAAGCCTATTGTTAATTTCATGTAGAAGCATGATCTACCATACTTCTGTTGATACTACTAATATCTCGAAAACTGCTGATTATATATTCTCGCTAATGGATAAAGTTGGTGATGAAGTTAGTGAAGAAAATATCGTGCAGATTGTAACAGATAATGAGGCAAGTTTCAAAACAGCTGGTCACATGTTGATGGAGAAGAGAAAACATTTATTTGGTCTCCCTGTGCAGCACATTGCATTGATTTGATGCTTGAAAATATTGGCTCTTTGAAATCAGTCAAGAAGACATTAGATGACGCTAAGATGATCACATCATTCATTTACAATAGCCTCAAAGCGGCGAATTTAATGAAGCTATTTACCAGAGATAGAGATTTGTTAAGACCAGAGATTTGTTGAGACCAGGTATAACACGGTTTGCCACCGAGTTTATTTCTATTGAAAGCCTTATTCGCTATGAGTAAGATTTAAAAAGAATGTGTACGACCACCGAATGGCGTGAATTCAACAAGGAAAGGAGTAGAAGAAGTGTCGAGATAAGGTTTCTAATCTCATTCTGACTGACCGGTTTTGGAAGAAGGCAAGAGAGGTCCAAAACATTATGGATCCTCTTGTTAGAGTCTTGAAGATAGTGAACCAGGACATGAAACCTACATTATCAATTATATATGAAGCTATGGAAAGAGCAAAATTGGCTATAAAGGCATCAAATAAGAACTGGAAGAAGTACTGGGATATCATTCATAGAGAAGATGGGAGGGACAATTGCATAGACACTTGCATGCTGCTGGTGATTCATTTGTCTAGAAATCATATTTGTTGATTAGAATTTGAAACTGTCATATCATAACAATCATGTGCTTACATTATTGCAGCATATTTTTTAAATCCAGCTCTCCAATATTCAAAAAACTTTTCTACACATAAAGAAGTGAGAAATGGATTAAAGGAGGTCATTAAAAGATTGGAGCCAGATTTGAATAAACAAGTAAGAGCTATTAATGAGATAATAATAATTTATTTATTTCATCGATATAATGTTATGCAAATATTAACACTTGTGATGTGTATTCTCACAGATAAAATTATTTGTGGATGGAGTTGGAGAATTTGAAAGCTCACTAACTAGAAGAGCAGTGCAACAATCTCTTCCAGCTGATTGGTGGATTAATTATGGCGAAGAAACTCCCAATCTGCAGAAAATTGCCATCAAAGTTTTAAGCAAACATGTTCTTCATCGGGTTGTGAAAGAAATTAGAGCACGTGGTCGCTAATTCATACAAAATTGCGCAACTGTTGGCAATGAACATGTTGCATAAACTAGTATTTGTGCATTATAATATGCGGTTGCGAGTAAGAAACTTGACATGCAAAAGCGACACTGATGATTATTACAACCCAATTGATCTGAACAATATTTTCAATGATGATATTTTGGATGAGTGGATTCGTGAGGGAGAACAGCCGATGTTACCACCAGATGACTTAGGTTTGTTGGATGAAGGTATTCGTCGTAGTGACGAAAGTGGCGGTGATGATGGTGATGGCGGTGATGATGACGGCGGTGATGATGATGGTGGTGAAGGTGATGACGACGGCAATGGCGGTGATGGTGGTAATGAAGAGACTCATGGTATTGGTGGAAGCCAACGAGGTGGTGCTTTAACATGGGATTCATAATATTATGCCACACAAGATACAGATCATGGAGGCCGGGCAGGGATTTCGCAGCAGCGTAGGCATTTGGATCGGTTGGTCGATTTCAGTTCTAGCGATGATTATTTGAGTGGACATGATAACTACTCACATGGTCATTATAGTCTTGAAGGTCATTTACAGGGGTTGGGTTTGACATCTGGCCAATATTCTGGCATTGATTATTCTAGCACTGGTGAATATTCTACTAGCAGCGCTGAATATCGAGGTTTTGGGTATTATTACGATGGAGCTGATATTGCACAACCCCTACCGTCATATTACTCTGATAGTGGATCCTCTGGCCAATCATCTCAGCCTACAGGATCTCACCCGTAAACATATTATTATCCTTATGGAAATTATATGCCTGATTTCTATACTTATCACGGGGATGATGATAATGATGATTTTGTGCCTCCTCGTAATTTAATGTGGAAATGACTATATGAGCAGGTACTTATGAATTATTTTGTGTAATTTACTATATATGCATGTATTTTGATATTTTTCTACTGACGACGCTTGTATTTATGCTTTGACGTTATGTTTTGAGTGCTATGTGATATGTTTTGAATATGTGATACATGAATTTTGATGTCTACATTTTTTTATGATTTGTCATGTTTTCTTCATAATTTTTTTGGCATTCTATATAGCGTTTTGTGCGGATTGTCCGAATCTGATCTGAGTCGCCGAGACCGATCCGTTTCGGTGCCGGCCGAGTCGGCGGCCGAGACCGAGACTTTGAACCATGAGAGACATTGAGGTAGCTCAACAACCAACTGTAGGCTAAATCGTTCCCTTCTAGAATAATAAGTCATCAACGCCGTTAGAAAGCGAGTCTAAAGTTGGTAGATCTCCTGGCCTCCAAGCCCTTAACAAGCTGGTCCAAAGATGGATCACGGAAGCCAAACTGCAAGGTCACTCAACGCCTTCACCTGCCAAATTCTCTGACTTTCCCCTCTCTGAAGATATTTTGGTGTGCGAATTCATGAGGAAGTTCTCGACTCTTACCTTCAACTGCTACTCCGGGGTGAGCGACCCCTTTCAGCACATCAGGTATTTTTGGGACAAGATGGTAGTCTATTCTTGCAATGATCAACTTTTATGCCTCACCTTTCCCTCCACCCTGAAAGGTGTGGCATTGTATTGGTTCTACCCTCTACCACCCTGCTCTCTCCACAACTTCGAGGAGGTAACCGAAGCGTTCCTCACTCAGTATACCTCTCGTCGGGAGGCCAAGAAGAACAAGCATCATCTCCTCTCCATCAAGATGAGGCAGAGCGATAACCTCAAATCATATATCTTCTTTCAAAGTCTACTCGCCAAGGTCTCCAACTGCGGTGAGAACGTCTCTGCACTCGTCCCCTGTACAAGTATTGAAATCACCTAGAGGGGGTTGAATAGGTGATACACTGAAATAAAGCAGAAATTAATATAATCACAATTAACTACAAATAACTAATACTAAGCCAATCTCAATTATCAAGAAATGAAGCCGTATATCCGGTGAAGGGCTTGAACTTCTCGTGATTCTTCTTAAAATAAGAGTTGTGCACAATTTTTTTTTGATGTTTAGAGAGTTCAAACAAATATAGAGTTCAAATACTGTAGCAATGTTAATCAAAGCAACAAGTATAAACAAGAAGTATAATAATAATTGCAACAAATAAAGGAGTGAGAGTTTAGAGAGATCAAATGAGATGCAATCAATATATACCTTTCGTGGGAGGCCAAGAAGGACAAGCATCATCTCCTCTCCATCAAGAGGAGGTAGAGGGATAACCTCAAATCATATATCTTCTTTCAAAGTCTACTCGCCAAGGTCTCTAACTGCGGTGAGGACGTCTCTGCACTCACGTTCATCAGCGGGTTGCAGGTGTCTCATCCCTTGTACAAGCACTGAAATTACCTAAAGGGGGTTGAATAGGTGATACACTAAAATAAAGCGAAAATTAATATAATCACAATTAACTACAAATAACTAACACTTAGCAAATCTCAATTATCAAGAAATGAAGCCGTATACCCAGTGAAGGGCTCTGAATTTCTCCTCGTGATTTCGCTTAAAATAAGAGTTGTGGTGCACAATTATTTTTTGATGTTTAGAGAGTTCAAACAAACATAGAGAGTTCAAATACTGTAGCAATGTTAATCAAAGCAACGAGTATAAACAAGAACTATAATAATAATTGCAACAAATAAAGGAGTGGGAGTTTAGAGAGATTAAATGAGATGTAATCATTATACCTTTCGTCGGGAGGCCAAGAAGGACAAGCATTATCTCTTCTCATCAAGATGAGGCAGAGCGATAATCTCAAATCATATATATTCTTTCAAAGTCTACTCGCCAAGGTTCCTAACTGCGGTGAGAACGTCTCTGCACTCACGTTCATTAGCGAGTTGCAGGTGTCTCATCCCCTGTATAAGCACTGAAATCACCTAGAGGGGGTTGAATAGGTGACACACTTAAATAAAGCGAGAATAAATATAATCACAATTAAGTACAAATAACTAACACTTAGCCAATCACAATTATCAAGAAATGAAGCCGTATACTAGGTGAAGGGCTCTGAACTTCTCCTCGTGATTCCTCTTAAAATAAGAGTTGTGGTGCACAATTATTTTTTTGATGTTTAGAGAGTTCAAACAAACATAGAGAGTTCAAATACTGTAGTAATGTTAATCAAAGCAACAAGTATAAACAAGAAGTATAATAATAATGGCAACAAATAAAGGAATAAGGGTTTAGAGAGATCAAATGAGATGCCAATCACAAACACAGAGAATTGTTATCGAGGTTTGAACCACTTGCTTTACGTCCCCGCTTTCACCGCAATGAAGGATTCCACTATAATCAACTTTGATTACAACTCTATCACGATATCGCAAGATTCAGAGCTGTAACTCCACCTCACTACCCTCCTTACAAGAGAACTCTCGAAGAACAACGAAAACAACACTTGGTGATTTACACACGATCATAAACACTCTTTTTACACTTTCCCTTATAACGTACAAAAAATGATGGCTCAAAAAAACTGTGAGAAAACTGAAGGAAACATGATTTTAAAAACACAAGACACTTAGAACACTTAGAAAAACTTGATTTGCTTGAATTTCTTCATGTAAAACTTGTTTTTAAATAATCTGTAATTATTCCTATTTATAGGACAAGAGTAGAGAGAGTAATAAGTACACCCAAACACAAAAAACATGTTAAAACAAAAAAATCACGTTAGAAATGAATCTGGACATGTTTAGATAAGAAAATAGCCGTTAGGAGACAAAACTGGCAAGTTGATTGCCTGGCCGTCGACAGCTATATGGGTCTTTCGACAGGCAAGCACCAATAGTCAGATTTTTCAAAAACTAACACAATAACTGTCGACAGCAGAGTCTGGCTGTCGACGGACTGAGACATCCCGTCTTTATTGACCTAGCTGTCGACAACTACACTTAGCTGTCGACAGATTGAGCTCAGAGTAAATCTCTGTTGGACTTATCTATCGACAACCATATCGGGCTGTCGATAGCTGAGCTGTCTTCAGCCTGTGCACATGTATCAATAGTCGACATCTATGGAGAGTTGTCGACTGTCTTAGAACAGGGAACAATATAAACTTTATTTTTTAAAATATATTTTGTAAAATAATTAACTATATTTTTAAATATATATTAAGTAAAAATATGTATGTTAAAATCATTTTGAAAATACTATTAAAAATTATTTAAACTTGATTTTTCAAACATATATTCATAACTAAAAGATCATGAAAATTATGTGTATTATGTGTTTTTTTATACTAAGCTTTAACAAACTAAATGTTTTACAAATCATGTACAAGCGTAGATTCATTCTCCCAAGTCTTAAAGTGGATTTCTTCAAAAAGTTGTCTTCTTTAAGCTTGGATTCAATACTTGAACTTTGAATGTTTCACTATCTCTTTTTGAAGCCGAACATCCCACTCTTGAGAAACCTGTGTGCTAAAAACACTTTTAAGATAATTAGTATCACAAACTACATGAGTTTTAGAATCATCAAATAAAGAGTGATTGTGTTCTTGAGCCAACAAGCACATCCTCAGGCACAATGTTACCCGGATCCTCTCACGAGCTCAGCCCTATATCCAGCTGGAGGAGACAATGAACAATTCCTTCAACCATATTGCGAAGCACGATGACGTCGGAGGATAGTCAGTCTCCGCATGAAGCCTCCGCCTATGCCCAAGATCGAATCCGGGGGCAAGCTGCCTTCCAGAGACAAGCGCTTCCCATCCTTTCACCAAATTCACTCAAAACTTACAAGCCGATGGAACAATATTTCACTTTGTTGAGGCTCCCCATTAACGAGGTCTTCAACACCATTAAGGACCCCATCCACGGGTTAGGTCCGAGACCAATCCGATACGATCCCACACTTCTCGGAGCAAAAGAATATTTTCTATCATGATTGTAAGGGACACAAGACCATTCCCTCCGAAGGTATCTGGAATAGCTCATCCAACAAGGCTTCCTCAAAGAGTACATCCTCACTCTGGAAGCAGCCTTCGGATCCGGATAGCGTAACGCCTTGACGCCTATCCAACCATAACAGTTGATCCCCCAATACAAAGCAATTGAGTGATTCCATGTTTTCAAGAGACGACATACTCTTATCTCTACCATTTCCTGTATTGCAATTCTATGTATTCTATTCCAATATTGATTAAAATTATATTTCTGCTCATAATCATTGCAATGCAGTCCTTCGAAGCTAGTCTTTCCGCTGATGGAATTTTCTCTGCTCGAAAGTACTTTGCTGCTGGGATTTTTCCTACTCAGAGTTGGTCTTTCCGATGATGGGATTTTCCCACTCAAAGGACGTGTCTAGACATTCTGCCGATGGGATTTTCTTCACTAGGAACTACTCAGCTGCTGGAATTTCTTCCACTCCAAGTCGGTCCTTTCGCTGATGGGATTTCTCTCACTCGGAGGACTATGTACGCTCCGCTGATGAGATTTCTCTCACTCAGAGACGACAACGCAAACTTGCCTGTGGGTCTCTTCTCGATTAACCTACATTTGATGTTCCGCTGATGGGGTTTTCCCTACTCGGAAGTATTTTGCTGCAAGGATTTTTCTCTCTAAGAGCCCTCGTTTGATATTCCGCTGATGGGATTTTCCTACTCGGAAACACAAACACTAGTTTACGGGCTCCTTTCATCTGACCACGGGCGGATGAACCCCATGCAATTTTCCTCTTCCGGGTCCATGTCGGAGGGATTTTCCCCACTGGGAGTAGACACATCTAATCTGTCAACGGGTGATATCCCAACTTCAGGTCCCTACTAAGGTCTAATGGAATTTCCTCCACTCAGAAATAATTGTGAACCCGACTCTGCTGATGGGATTTTTCCCACTCGGAGGCCCAACTCTGCTGCTGGGATTTCCCCACTCGGTGGTCCGGATCGCCATTGCGCTGATGGCATTTCCCCTATTCAGAGTCGACTCATCCAATCTGTCAATGGATGATATCCTACTTCAGGGCTCTTTTTAGTCCTTAGGTGAGCGTTACGGAGAGATATTTGCCATTTAAACAATATGAATCTTTAATAGTGGCAAAATAAATATGAATACCTAAGGCTTTGAGGTACATTGACATCTTAACCTTCCAAGTTTGGATATTAAGAATATCAAACATAGGAGGTGACATAAAATCCACGTGTGTGTATAAATATTGTGATTAGCTAAAAATGAGGATCTTTAACTCTAGGTTGTTAGACCCAAAACAAGAGTACTAAGTTCTGATACGAATTGAAATCACCTAGAGGGGGGGTGAATAGGTGACTAGATAATCTAATGATGAATTAATGCAGAATAAAAACTATTTATGCAACCTAAAAGTATTAAGCTATACACACCAAGTATAACACAAGAGTGTAGCCGAATTCCCGGTGAAGGGCTCTGGACTATCTCCTCAAGATTCCTCTAGATAAGAGTTAAGGTGCCGCTATGGCTCTCTTCGATGAATACAAGTGTGAGCAAACAATCCCCAAGCATATATCAATTTAAGCACAAATATATCAAACAAGTAATGAATATGAACAATAAGAGCATGCAAGATATAAACACAAGTGAGAGATAGAGCAATCGCAAACACGGGAGATTTGTTTCGGGGTTCGAGCACCCTGCTGTACTTCCCTGCCTTCAACGCTATGAAGGATTTTCACTAAAATCGATCCCACCAGATCACTCGGTGTCGCAACACCTACAACGAGTTCACACTAGAACTCCTTGAACTCACTAGTCCCTCTCTTGTTCCTGCAAGAACTACACACACAAGCACACTAGCTTGCCGAGGCCGCACTTCTACACCGAGCTCTCACAAGAACTCGAAACAACACGAACCCGCAAGTTCGCCTCCACAAATACAAAGATGAACACTTTGGTGATCTCAACACTCTGATCACCTAAAACTCTCTCGCAACAAAGATCCCTATAGGATTGATGTAGTAATGGATAGCTCAAGTATGTGTGAGAAAAACTTAGATAGAATTTGTGGTGAAAAACTCGAGAAATATCTTTTCAAAACACTCTTGAAAAACTCTCCTTTTGATATGGAAGTGTTTGGCTCTAAAACAAGTAGAGATAAATACTTAGAAAGGTAGAAAAAACTAGCTTGAAAACCCACTTCAAATCTTGTAGAATACAACCCAAAACAGCCCCAATTTATAGGCCTAAAAAATATAGCCGTTGGGGTCCAAATCAGCAGGATTCCCTACTGTCGATCGACCGGCCGGTCGACCGCTAACGGTCGGATTTTCGACCGTTGTGTCACCGGTCGACGCCCGGTCGATCGAGGCTTGGATACAGAGAGCAGAAGCTCTCTACTGGTCGACCGCCCGGTCGACCGGGGCCAGATCCAGAGAGCAGAGCTCTTTAGCGATCGACCGGCCCACCAGCCAAGGTGGCTGTGCACGTTTGTGCACGTCAGTCGACCGGACCGGTCGATCGACTTCTGTCTCGGTCGACCAGAAAAAGGCCAGATCACCATTTTTAAGGATTAAAATATGGTCTTTTTACCTTCAATAAAATCTCATAAATTCTCATAAATTCTACAAAAATAAGTTCATTAATACACTTTGAATTACAAACATGTTTGATTAAAAATCAAAACATATTACAAACATTTTGAACTATTTTTGTGACAAGGAAATTTTGGCTTAAGCAAAAATCTGTTTTTTTTCAAAAACGATTTTTTTCAAAACTTCTCCAAATACAAAACAAGATATTTTAAACCCTTTTGAAGCTTGGAGTGTATGGATATGATCCACTACACATATATGATGAAATATCTATGTTTTTGACAATGAGCTCTAAAATAAGTTTTGACAAAACATATGTATATTTTGAAGCTTAAAAATTAAACCGACATTTTTCAAAACAAAAACTCTTTTATGAAAACACATATAAATCTTGTGTGTGAGTGTATATGAACTTGAGCAATCCACCAACTAATCTATCCTTTACATTTTATCTAAAAACAAAATCTTGACTCTTACAAACGACACAAGTTTTCTTGGAAGTCTTCTCTTTGAAAATCTTTTTATCCTTCTTGACTTGGTCCAAGCTTTGATCCAATGAGCTAGACTCCTCTTGAGTACTTGATGCGATCTTGGTGCGCAAGCTCTTGAATCAACACGTGCTAGCTCAAAAACTTGACTTCAAATTCTTTGTTGAAGCTAAACACCTACTAAGATCTTGATCAAATATCTGAGACTATTTAAACACAAGATCATTAGTACTATAACTACATGAGTTAATCATCATCAAAACTAGAGCGATGGGGCTTCGGGCCAACTTCCCTCCTGCAGGCTCCGACAAGCGAAAGAGGGGGTATATGTAGTGATCAAAAATTAACCCTCATCAAGATGGTGACAGGTGTCCATGCAATTAAACCTCCGCCACTCCACATCCTCCGAGAATCACTCCAGATCACACCGAAGTCAGCTTTCCTAACGACGATTCTTCCATCTCGGAAGCTCCGCCATTTCATGTCATTCCGAAGTAACCTTCCATCTCTGAAGACCTCATCCCTTCAGAGTCATCTGCAGTTCAAGGCTTTCGATTCCACTCCAGAAGAGAGAAATTCGCCTGCAGTTACACCTTTCCTTTCTGTCCCACGTTCATAACGTGTAGTACGGGCAACTATGGACAATGATGAGATTTTCTGCATGCAATTCCAATAATCTAGCACCAATAATCACGGTCGTTACCACGTACGAAACATGCAGATCTCACCAGCGATCATCGACATCCAGCCCAACAGCTTAGTAGAGAATAAATAGACCTCTTTCCCCAATGAGAAAGGGGCGGAACCCTGGAAAATTTCAACTCAGAGTCATACAAACGAATTCACTGTACACCCTGTAACCAAAGAGGTATAGTGAAGTTCTTCCTCCATGTGGTTTTTTTTTGGATTTGGATTTCCACGTAAAAAATCTCGCATCTCTCTTTTTCTGTGCTGTGTATCACTTTTATTCACACACTTCCCACTTTCAATCTCGCTTGTGGTGTGGATCGGTGTGGATCGACTCTCCGGTCGCTCGTGACGGAAAATCCCCACAAGTAGGATTATTAACCGCATAACCAACAACCTGTTGTCGAGGAAGAGCAAGCAACTTCTCTCTCTCTCTTGAATCAAACAATCTTGCATTTATGATTGAGTGACAAGCCAGTCAACCATTGGTATGGAGTCGGCTAGGAAGTCATGAGTTCTTGTGCACTGGTAGTGTAGAAACACCCTTTAAGATGCTTATTTCTTGCTTTATATTGTTTGTTATAGTAAAATATCATTAGTTTTTTTTGGATTTGGGACTTAGTTATCCAAAATCCAAACTGATCTTGACTTCTTCAGTGACACCTTCTATCATGTTGTATGTCTTTCATTCTGCGAGATGGCTTCTTTCATTTGCCACCTTTTCCTTTTAAATAAAAATGGAAAAAATTGCCTTAAGAAAATAAATAAAATAAGAAAAAATATAAGACACATGTTGCTAGTCATTTGCATTTTTTTCGGCTTTCAAACTTTTGCAGAATTGAGAAAAGAGAAGGATTTATAAACCTTTTCCTTGACTCCTGGTCAATTGAAGTACTGCTGGGATATATTCTATTTCCTGTATATACCAGTTCTCCCACTATACTTATCTGTGTTAGAAATGAGATTTTCTACCCCTTTTTTCCTTTTATCTTTGAGGGAACAATGAATATTATCCCAAGAGGATCCTTTACTTGTATAGTAGTTTGGTTCTTAAATACAGTACTCTTAATTAGTAAAATTTGTTAAAACAATGTTTTGCAGATAGTATAGCTGGAGGCGTTGGTGTTTCTTGTTATAGCCTATTTGAATATATGTTTTGCTTCTTTTCTAGTTAACAATCGTACATGAGATTCCTTTCAGTTTCAGTTCATCCGGTGAAGGAACCATACCTGCATACAGTATTCTATCTGTAATAAAAATAATCTAGACAGTATACACATTTATATTACTGTGAGCCCTGTGAGAGAAGAATAAAAGATTGGGGTCTCAGCTTGAAGGGAATATATAACCATGTTTGCGGTCCTATTTTTTGCTTTTGTAGATTCCAGAACTCGATGCTAGTGCCCTCTGATAGCAGTGTTGCTAATGTTCAAGGTAACACGAGAAAATGAATTCAGGCCCATAATATAAACTTTTCTAGTACTTTTTGTGATTCAGATCGGTGGATACTCAAGGTGTTTTTACAGATGCGTATTTGAATGACTAGAATTTAGTGACGTGTACTACACTTCAGGAACTCATGGGCTATATTTTTTTGACCTGTAAACTTTGATTTATCAACTGTTAGGTGACTAGGAGTTACCTCAGGCTATTTACATGTTTACAAGGGATTACCCCGGATCTACGCGGAGGTATTGACGGTGATTCTCAAATATAGAGTATCTTTGAGTTCTTTGGCATCTGCAGACTTATTTTAGATGATTTGGCTGTTATCATTAAGATGTTTAAAGCAGAACACTTCACCTCAACAAGATGTTTTGGCTGTTATCGTCGTAGGAGAGTTGAATAATTAAGATCAGTAAATTTTATATCTTTTTATCTTCTTTTAAATTGAAGAAACAGCATGTGGAAGGGGGTATTAACAGTTGTGTATGTCTAGAGACCTGCTTTGTGTGTATGTAAAGTTATGTATACTTATTTAATTTTTTGTATCAATCTCTTAATTACTTGTGATATCTTCTGCTGATGTGTTATGCTTTGCATATCTAGGTTTGGAAATTGGTGGTGAGATGAACCTCACTGCAGGGATCCAGGTTGCTCAGTTGGCTCTTAAGCACCGTCAGAATAAGAATCAGCAACAGAGGATCATAGTTTTTGCTGGAAGGTACTTGTGCTTATGATGTATTCACTGATTTGTGCTGGGTAATTCTATGGAGTTGTTGTTTCATTTTCAAGTTCTTCTGCATAGCAGTCCAGTTAAATATGATAAGAAGACTCTGGAGGCAATTGGCAGAAAGTTAAAGAAGAACAGCGTCTCTCTTGATGTTGTTGATTTTGGAGAAGCTGAGGACGAGAAATCTGTAAAACTGGAGGCCCTTGTTGCTGCTGTAAACAACAATGGTAGCAGTCACATAGTTCATATCCCCCCTGGCCCAAGTGCACTTTCAGATGTACTTATAAGGTTAGTCTTGATAATTTTCTTTAATTTCTCTTTTATCATTTATCCAAAACTACGTTCCACATATAACTGATTATGTCAATTTCAGCACACCCATCTTTACTGGTGATGGAGATGGAGGAAGTGGTTTTGCTGCTGCAGCTGCCGCGGCTGCAGCTGGTGGCATGTCTGGATATGATTTTGGCGTGGATCCTAATATAGATCCTGAGCTAGCTCTTGCTCTTAGAGTTTCAATGGAAGAGGAGAGGGCAAGGCAGGAAGCGGCCGCAAAGAAGGCAGCAGAGGATGCTGCTAAACAAGAAAAAGGAGGGGAACATGCTTCAAGTTCTCATGATGCAACTATGGCTGAACCTGTTGCCAGTTCAGCTCTTGCAGCTGATGAGAAAAGACATGATCTAACGGTCTGTGTTCTTTTCTACTTTTCAGTTACTGAATATAAAAACTCATGCACACGTGATGTTTTCTATAAACATAGGGCCTGTGGTCTAAAACATATATAATCATGCTTGGTGAATTTTACATGGATTTACTATAATCATGCTTGGTGAATTGTGCACAAGTTCATTTTCTAGTAGTAAATCATAGATGCATATTTAACAAAGAAAATTTCTTCTTCTGTCCTTTCGATTATCTGTGTAACTCTTAATAACGAAAACAACAACAACAATGACGACAACAAAGACATGCGTTTGTTCTGAATTATTTTTGGGTGGCTACATGCTATGTAGCACGTACACCCTATCATGGAGTCGGTGCCGTGTCCAAAATGTGTTCAACACGTGTGTTGACACATATGTTATGCGTATTTTAAAGAATTTGTTAAGTATCTGCGTATCATGTCTGTATCGGAATGGCCGTGTCTGTGCATCATAGGTATATGAATCAATTTTTTCCATTCAACTCTACAAGGGTCATTTCTTTAGTTACATGAAGCATTATCATTTCTTAATTGCTTCCTTCCAAGTTCGTTTAGGCGCTGTCTAGTCCTCATCACTCCATTAACTATAATCCTATTACTTTTCTTACTCAGTGCACTCCTTGCCTCTGTGTACATGCCCAAACCGTGTAACTCGATTCTCTCTCATTTTATCTTCAATAGGAGGAGAAACGTATAAGTTCTCGTGGATGCATCATTTATTTTATTTCTTAACGAATTGCCACTCATCCATCTTAGCATTCTCATTTATGCTATACTAATGTGTTGCTTCTTAATTGTTTAATATTCTATAGTATTTCCAGTCTTATAGGTGTTTTAACATTCTAAACCATGGAGTCTTGTTGTCTTAATCAGTGCACTCCTTGCCTCTGTGTACATGCTCATACCATCTAAATCGATTCTCCCTAATTTTATACTCATTTTTTTAACACGTTGCTTCTTAATTGTTTAACATTCTAAGCCATAGAGTGTTTCCAGTCTTGTAGCTGCTTAACAATCTGTACCATAGAGTATTTCCACTCTTATAGTACCTGTCACATAGAATTTCCCCTTCTATTTCTTTGAATCTATGATCACATAGAACCCTAGAAGTACATTTCTACTTCAACCATCCCACTTTGATTCTATGAATCACATATTCAATTCCATCATTTAATGAATTCTAAATAGCAAAAATGAATACACCGAGGTATGTCTCGACCATCAGTTTGTACTATATTCTCATTCCTTCTCATTATGTTGCTAAATATTTTGTTTTCATTCTACTAATTCCAAAATTTTTCTAGATTCCACAAGTTCTTTCCACCTTTCTCTTTTCAAACTTATTTCTTCCCTAGTCTTATCTGCTAATATTGTATCATCGGCAAATAACATGCACCATGGATCTTCATCATGAATATGTCAAGTTCATCCATCACTGACACAAAGAGATAAGAAGACGGGGAATGCCTTTGTCTCCCCTTGAACTATTCTCACCTTAGGTACTATTACATCGTACATCAAGATGATTTATCTTTTTTTTTATATGACAAGAGGATGCTATGAGATGAAAATGAGGCCATACAAGTGCAAACCCCTCATTAGGTGTTTGCAATAATGGAGATAATTTTGATTGACTAACTAATTATGGCCTATAACAAATCCAAACCCTCTTTTGCACAGACCAACTAGGTCCACTCTCTTTGGTAACTCAATCCCAAATCGTGAGTGGTAGATAAGAGTATCCATCATTCTTTCCAGCCTTTATCCAAATAACTAGCCTCATATCGGAGTTTAAACACTGTCCTGCCGGTTTGAGTTTTACCTTTATATCCCTCCTCTCTACATCAAAACAAGAGGAGGGGGATTTCCAACTCACATAAGTAACGAGCTTGCCATGTCCAAATAGTTAATGCACTCACATAGGAAGTCTTTAACCGTCAAATAATTTTACAAGCATCTTTGCTACAATCTACATGATGATCAAAATAGCATATTGGGGGAAAAAAAATCTCGCTCTTTACATTTTATATCAATTGGTAATGTATTGATCTAACATTAGAATAAGATGATAAAGAACAGCTGGGTTGAGTGCTCTGTTGTATCTTCTGTCAGGTAGAAATGTTTGACGCTAGACTAGGACTATAAAAAACAGCTTGTTGCTTCACATAGGTTGTTATTGACAACAGATTTATAGAGATCTAGATTCCCAAGAAAGCACATTTCATATTTTTATTTTGGTGAAATGTTCATGCAAATCTGTTGTTAATGTGCATTTGATGTTGATGATTTTATAATCACATTGAAAATTGGAAAGTGAGACATATGATGGATGCTGAATTGAAAAGATTTAAATTTTTTTAAGCTTGACTTGTAACATAGAGTCAACCATAAAATTGACCAGGTTATTTGTCATGAGACTTGCCAATTGTTTCTTTACTTGATGTTAATAACAGAAGCGTCGTAAAATTGACCAGGTTATTTGTCATGAGAATTGCCAATTGTTTCTTTACTTAATGTTAATAACAGAAGCGTCGTAAAATTGACCAGGTTATTTGTCATGAGACTTGCCAATTGTTTCTTTACTTAATGTTAATAACAGAAGGGTTGTTAGAATATAATTCCTTTCATTTTCCTAAAATGTAATAATCTTTTTGCTCTATTTTCATATGCATTCTCAGATGTTCATAGAAATTTTAACAAAAACTCCTTGCTTGATAGTTATCTACAGGGAAAATGAAGAAGTTTTCAAAAACCTTCTTGACAAGAAGTTTCCTGCAACATTTAGTAAAACAGGTGGATTGTTTTGGGAACAGCTGCAACAAAGGCTTTTTGTATTATTGACTACTAAGAAGAATTCATATGCTTAAATCCCAATGGATAAGGCTCAATTTGGCATTTGCATGAAGCAAATGATTCTTGTACTTTTTATGTGAAATGTTAATTGTTTGACAACAATCACCTGGGGCCATACCCTTCCATGTCATTACTAGATCGACTTGTGTTCAAGAGGTTGCTATTGCTTGGGCACATTTTCCTCTGTTGTCTTACCATTTATTAGATGATGCTCTGGGGAGGCTGTGATGTGCCTCCACTTCTCAACTCTAGTCTGAGTACTCTGATACTCTTTTCTTTCTTCACCATTACAAGCATCCTCTGAAATTTATTAGGGACTGGTGAACTTTATGATTAGCCAAACTTTTTCTCTACACTTATACATAAGGGGTTGCAAATAAAGTATCAATTTACATTTATGCTTGGACATATGATATTATATTTCTGAAACTTAATAAATGTTAGAGGTTGAAGTCTGATGTTGAGAAGACTGCATTAGCAGATTGTCTGATCTCTCTATTTATGAATTGTTCATGAATTTGGACCTTTACCTTATTTGTGATGATTTTTTACATCATGCATTCTTTATCATATATTTATAAGAGAGCTTGGTTTTTCTGCACTTTCTTTTTAAATCTTTTGATTGCTGTTGCATCGTTGCTAAATGTAAATGTATTTATGAATTCCATTTCCACTGAGTTGTAGCTGTAAGAAAGCTTGTATATTGATAAACTACTAACTTTGCGGAATGTATTTCAAACGGTGACAGGATGACGAGAGTGCCTTGTTAGAGCAGGCTCTTGCTATGTCAATGGACGACGCTAGGTCTGATGGTGGAGCTATTGCAGATGCTGACATGTCAGATGCTACAAAAGATGACCAAAAGTTGGCATTTGGTTAGTTATACAGTTATTTTGGAATTCATCCCTGCTCTTTATGTATTTTTATTTCTTCTTTTGATCCATAACATCAATACATTATATTAAGATGTTATTTTAAAATGCAAATTGTGCTTTCATTTAGATGAGTATGTTATTAAAAAAACAGTAAATCTAACCACAGTGGAAAAAAATAACTTTGCATGTAAGGCTTGCAGGTCTCTTGTCCTATTTGAGAAAGAATGGGAATCTTACTTCTGGTTTTCAGGTTAAATTAGTTTAGACCATTTTCAGTCAAATTTTACTTGTTCAGAGTTTTCTAACCTGTGTAATGGGCGCATTGATTCATCCATAGCCTTGTATAGAAATAAATTAGATCTGATTTTGGCTGGTTGTATGCATGCTATTTCACTTGTGTGTACCATTTGTTACACAAAATAAAGGAGAAGAAGACGTAAACCAAACTTGCCATGTTTATAATGAGGAGATGTTAATGAACAAGGAAGCCTAGTGGGGGAAGTATGGTTTTTTGCTACTTCCTGAAAGTTGTTCTCTAGTAATTTGTATTTTTTCCGTCTTTTTGTATATTTACTATCAATCAAGAGAGAGAAACACTATGTAGTGAAAAGTGTCCACACACACACACACACACACACACACACTCTCTCTCTCTCTCTCTCTCTCTCTCTCTCTCTCTCTCTCTCTCTCTCTCTGTGCGCGCGCGCGCTCAAGAGGAAACATAGATTACCCAAACCACAGACTAGGTTTGGAGATGGGTCCGAAGCTGATAAGAAAATATTATCCATGTCCAAGCAGAACCAGATTAAATTGGACAAGGGTTCAGTTTCATCCTTATTAGGGTGTTATTGCTGTTGAGATTTTCGTGCGCGCGCGCATGTGTGCACACATGCTTTTGGATCTAAGTCTGAACGTGATAGAAAAAGTATTATTCATACACTTTCCACACCAGATTAAATTGGATTTGGGTAAATTATTGTGCTTTCTATTAGGACTCAACATAGTATTCAATCCATCTCATGCCACTACTTACTCACTTGGGATCAGTGTTTAAAATAACAATAACGTAATAATAATGTTTTTCTTTTGTCATGTTAACATAGGTTATAACGTAACACATAACGTAGGTTACACGATTTAATATTTATTTAATAAAAATAAATATATATACTATATTTAAGAATTTCTATAAATAGGAAAATAATTTTTAAAAATCTAAAAATATCAAAACAATATATAACATTAAGTCTCACAATAATTTTTAGCAAATATCACAACAATTTTTCACATTTATAAGTTATAATTTCACAAATATAACAAATTTCATAATAAGTTGCAAACATAACAAGTTAAATATGCAAACATAAGTCATAGTCATACAAAACAAAGAAGTTATAATATCCTGGAGAGATCGATTACCTTCAACATGTAGAGTGATCGATTACCTTCAAGATTTGCTTGGTTGCCGTCGCCCTCGCCCTCACCGTCAATTGAAGAGAGATCAAAGAGAGAGGAACTGAGGTGCTTTGTTGTCGTGCAGTTCCTCGTCAATTGAAGAGAGATCGAAGAGAGATCGACGGCGAGTTCCCAGTCAATTGAAGAGTTGTGTGGTTCTTCGATATTTTAGAGCGTTACGACGGCGAGTTTCTCATCAATTAAAGAGAGAAATTGGGGTGCTTTGATGCTCGCTTATGAGAGAGATGCAATTGAAGAGGATCTGCAGAGAGGAGGAACCGCACGAGAGAGTTGTCACCGTCGTCGTCGATTGCAAAGAGGAGGAGGAACTGAGGTGCTTCGATGCTTTGCTCGCCGTCGTCAATTTAGGGTTTCATGTCGATTTGGTCTGGAGAGAAAAATCGCTTCACTGTTTTATATTTAGCAACACGTGTAAATAATGTAAGTTACGAACATTACGTTATTTTCATAACGTACCATTCGTAATGCTTCAAAAATGCTTGTTACTAAGAACTGTGTTTTTTGTGAGTGTTATATAACGACCGGGTGTCGTTAAGTTCTATAACGTGTTATAACGGGTTTCTTAACGGGGTTTTTTAATACATTGCTTGGGATATCTCGACTTTAAATTTCGTTTTCTATTCAAGGTAGTATTTTGTTTTTCTTTTCCTTTTGTGATGTGGTGGGGTGTGGGGGTGTTTTTTTTTTTTTTTTTTTTTCTTTGGGGGGTGGGTGTCAAAAGGGGCCCGGGAGATAGTAGGGTGGTATTGAAGTGGAGAACTTGAAAGATAACCATTAATCCTCTTGGCTTGGTCAGAGTTCCAATAGTCGGGACAATGACACGTCAGGATTGGATTGGCTAAAACTTAAAAACAGGACGGAGGCAAGGAGGGCAATATTAAAGTGAAGAAGAACTCTCAACACTTGAATCTATTCACTTGGCAGAGTTCTAATATGAAAGGGCATAAATGAGCCATGATCAGGTTGGGTAAAACATAGTTGCTATCTTGGCTCAGAGTTCCAATAAGCAGGGCACAATGGCCAGATTGCCTATTTTTTTATCCATACACAAACCTAATATACTTTCAGAGATATCTAAACCCTATACACTCTATTAGGTTTGGGGTTATCGGGTTATGGGATGGGGGTTAGAAAGGGGAGAGGGAGAGAGAGCAATATTAAAGTGGAGAACTAGAACTCTAATCATTTACTCGTTCGCTTGGTTAGAGTTTCAGTAGTAGGGCAACGACATGTTAGGATCAGATTTGGTAAAACATAGAGGAGGGAGGCTTGGACGGCAATATTAAAGTGGATAAAGTAGAACTTTACCCCTTAACTCTCTTGGCTTGTAAGAGTTCTAATAAAAAGGGGGTTTTAATGAGTACATGATCAAGTTGGGTAAAACATAGAAATTTTTTATGAGTGGAGAGAACTAAAACTAAATTCGTAATTGTCTTGGCTCAATTAAAATCCCAATAAGTAGGGAGCAATGATAAGGCAGATTGCCTGTTTACCCATACCCAAACCTAAAGGTATCTAAAGCCTATCCACTGTATCCGGGTTGGGATCATTTGTGTTATTGGACACATTTCATCCATGTTGTCATTCTCCTTTCCTTTTCCAATAGCTGGTAAAACTATATTAAAGCCATGATATATGTAATAATTAAAGGTGGAATATGGTATGCAGCAAACATCCAATGCAAGATGGTTTTTTGTAATAAAATCATAACCTTCAGGTTCATCACTTATCGTGACGCATAAAACCTTAATTAACCTTTCCGAAACAAGTGGGTCTTATTAGCCAGGTTTGGCAATAGATATCCAAAAGGCAAACCTATGGACTGTCAGGCTCTAAATTTTAAATCCAATCTGAAGTCCTTTTATTGAGTTGGAATTCCTATTTAGACCTGAAATTTTTGGCTTCCTGTGGCACAAGTGGGAAATTGGGTTACATTGTCATCCTTACCAATAGGACTTATGTTCCCACCTATGTGATACCAAATAGGGTCACTTTAAATAAGATATAATCTTTTAAGGAACCAATGTACTTCTGGAAACATCTATACTGAATTACTCTGATCAGTTGGGTCTGGCTTTTTGAGTTTCGGATATAGTGAAATTCCAAATACTACCTGAAATATTATTGGATATAAAACTAAAAATCTCAAATCTGATCAGATTTTCTTTCAGATCAGACCAGACCAGATTCTTTTAAATGCTATTTGCAGTCGCATCTTGGATTCATGCGGAGTCGCATCATCTTTTTCATTGCAGGGAAATGTCATCACTAGTTTTGGTACTGATTATCATGATCATCAGATTGATTAACCTTATGAATTAGATATATGAAAAATAGACTAATTTATGTTCTAGACTATCTGGTTAATGGACCATCAGTCCGAGTCATCTTTCAGTTTCTCTCCACAGTTTGACCTAGCTTTTATAATTTTGGTCCATGAACACATTCACACGGACACTTGTTCGAATGCGGCAATTCTCCAAATCATTGTATGATGGCATGCATATATTTTTGTTGTATAGTAAACACTTTTAAGAGATTATAAAAAGAACAATTAATACATTATTAGGCTTTCTCAGAAAGTTGCACAAGACATGTTGCATTATGCACATCAGTATAAGTATACAAAATGGGGATATTTAAGGTGTCAAAAGACTCAAAACAAGCATTTGCCACTAGTGGATATACATATCATGTTTGAGATAGATGGTGTCAAGTGAAAGAAAATTGTCTCATATCGGATGCTGTATGTACGAGAAAGTGTTTGGGAGTGGACTTGTGAATATAGTAGATATGTTTAAGGAGGAACCTTGGTCTGACTTCTCAGTTAAGTGTTCCAGAGTGGGGGTACTGCATGCTCGCTTTGGTATAACAAATAATGTCATAGCTAACACCAACTTTGAGTGTGACAAAGTGCCACGCTGAGCAAAGTGAAATGCTGCATTGGAATGTCACGGGGGCCACCTCTTGAATTCACACCAGCAAACTCTAGAATCCCACGTTGGATATGGATGATAAACTAAAATGGGAAAGTATGTTTTCATGGCTGGTCGCATAGCTGACCCGTAAAATTTTCCTTCAATTTGATGGATCTTCTTTGAGCAAATAATACTCCAAAAGCACTTGTCTTCCGCATTAACCATCCTGCTTTGAGCGATTGTAACTGTACATGAAAATACGTAATGAAAAAAAGCAACATCTTTAAACTTCTGTGTGGCTGAGGACTATACAGTGGTACTTGCTTGAATAGGATAAAACTTTGAAGTCAAAACAAAAGCAATTGCCAAACTAATCCCCTGATCCCTGAGCCTAAGGTTTTTCCAGGTTTTCTCGCTGAAGAAGAGAATTTGTGGTATGAGGGATAGATGACACTTGGAAGTTTGGGCATGCCTTCATTGAAATGCAAATTAAATAGCAAGTTATACGACTGGAAATGAGAATAGTGTTGGCCCAAAGGCCTATCACCCTAGTTTTGATGACGATCAACTCATGAAGTTATATTTACTAATGATCTTGTGTTTAATTAGTGACAGATTCATTATCAAGATCTTAGTAGGTGCATAGCTCAACAAAGGATAAAATGTCAAGATTTGGAGCTAGCACGGTGTGATCCAAGGAGTTTTGGATCAAGCTTGGACCAAGTCAAGAAGATGAGAAGCCTTCAAGTGAAGACTTCAAGAAGATGAAGACTTGTGTCTAGGTATAAGATTTAGTTTTTGTTAAAAAATGTAAAGGATAGATAGTTGGTGGATTGCTCAAGTATACATGCACACACACTCTTGATTTTATTGTCTTTTCATAAAAAATTTTTTAGTTTAGAAAAGATTTTTCATTTTGAAAAATATAAGTTCGGTTTTTGGTGTTTCTCATGCACTTATCTTTTAACCAAAACCTAATTTAGAGCTTTATGACAAAAACATAGATATTACATTATGATTGTGTAGTGGATCATATCCATACACACTATGCTTTAAAATGAAATCAAATATCTTGTTTTTATATTTTGTGAAGTTATGAAAACCAAGTTTGAAAAATACATGTTTTGATTTTTGATAAAATTTGCAAGACGCTGAAATGATATGAATATGTTGATATATGTCTTGAAAAATTTTTATCACAAGTTTGGTTTTCAATATAATGTTAAAACAAGTTTATGGAATTTTTAAAAGTGTTAAAAGATTTTAAAATTAATTTTTAAACCAGTTTTCCAGACCTGGAACTGGCTGACAGGCTGGTCCGGTCGACCGAGCGGTCGACCGCACCATGGTCCGGTCGACCCACGGTCGACCGACGTGCACAGACTTGTGGCAGCACAGTGGTCCGGTCGACCGGACGGTCGACCGCTGCAGAGAGTTCTGCTCTCTGGATTTCTGGGTCGACCGGGCGGTCGACCGGAGGCTCCAACGGTCGGATTTTCGACCGTTGGCGGTCGACCGGAAGCTCTGACAGACCCCAACGGTCACATTTTTCTGACCTCTATAAAAGGGGGTTTGGTCATTGTTTTGAGCCAAAATTTTAGGAGAGCTTTGAGCTAGTTTTTCCCAGACTTTTTAAAGGGTTTTCTCCACAAAATAGTGAGCAAATATGTCCTATCTAAAGGGAAGATTTTGTAAAGAGTGTTAAAAGAGATTTCTTGAGTTTTTCACCAAAGTTTCATATCCTTGTTTTTTTTCACACCACACTTGAGCATCCATTGATTATTCATCCTATAGGTGTGTTGTAGTGAGAGTGCTTAGGTGATCAAAGTGTTGTGATCACCAAAGATCTTTTCTTTGTTCTTTGAGGAGACGGGCAAGTGTGCTCGTCGTTGTTTTGAGTTCGGGTGCGGACTCGGTTGTTTGAGGTGCGGCCTCGGCGAGCCGGTGGGCTTGCGGTGTGTACGGGACTAGAGAGTCCGAGGGCTTGTAGGTGTTGCGGCACCGAGGAGAGATCCATTGGGATCTTGCATAGTGGAAATCCTTCGTGTGTCGAAGGCGGGGATGTAGAGCAAGTGTGCTCGAACCTCGAAACATACCCTTGTGTTTGCGATTGCCATCTCTCTCTCTCTATCTCCTTTATATCTTGCATAGCTTATATTGTCTTTACATTTACATGCTTGATATATCTTGTGTGCATAATTGATATATATTCTTGCGTGGGATTGTGACTAACACTTGTATTCAACCAAGAGAGCCAACGCGGTACCTCAACCCATTCAAGGGGAATCTAGAGGAGTTTGTCCAGAGCCCTTCACGGGGAATTCGGCAACACTCTTGTGTTATACGTGGTGTTTAGTGTAAAAGTTTTTATTTGGTCATAATTGCTTTTAGCTTCCGCATTATTTGCATCATTCATCATTAAGTGACCATTAGATTAGCCATCACCTATTCACCCCCCCCCCCTCTAGGTGAACTTACAAATAGATGGCATTGCCCTTTTTCTTGTTGCAAGGTGACAATCTTATTTTGTTGCCTTTGGTCCATAAATGCTTGTTTCACTATTCCTCTGTAGGCTGTCTTTTAACCTCTTCTTTGTGTTTATAATATTGTACGTCAGATTTAGTATTGTTGACCATGATATTTGCACTGTTGTCTTTTGATTTCACAATTTAATTAAGCACATTGTCATTATTGTTTACTCTTCTTTTTTGCCTATCATTTTGGTAGAGGAAGCACCGATAATTTAGATGGTAGCTTGAAATAAAACAACAGACAGCGAGGTGGTAAGCTTATGATAATAAAAAAGAAATGCCATGAATCCTCCAACAAGTTCAACACATATAAAGGCAAAACCTAATTAAAGGATATGGTTCCATTACTATTGCTTTTTTGTAATGCTAACACATCTCTCTCTCTCTCTCTCTCTCTCTCTCTCTCTCTCTCTCTCTCTCTCTCTCTCTAAAATAAAATAAAATAAAAAATCAGAAGATAACTGAGTTCAAACTTTAGCTCCTTGCATATTCTTGCTTTTCTTATTCCTTAAGTTGGTTCATGCATCCTCATAGCATGTTGGTCCACAAGACATGCTATTTATTAGCTCTCTTAGATGAACTGCATTTGCATGTGTTTGCACCCTTGACTGATTTAAGTCGACCTGCTATGCAGCTCTCCCAACGTCTGTGCAGGACAATGCAAAGGATTCATCAAATCAGTCTGATGTGAGCAAGGTGCTGGACGACCAGTCATTTGTCTCATCCATCCTTAATTCGGTAGGATATTTCTCTGATCTATATATTCATGCAGATTTCTGCTTGTTATTTGCTTGTCATTACAGCTTTTATCCATGCCACTTAATTACATCTAATGGTAACTTTAACCTCACAGCTTCCTGGCGTTGATCCAAATGATCCTTCCGTGAAAGATTTATTGGCATCTTTGCAAGGCCAACAATCTGAGGTATGTTTGAGTCATTTAACAGAATCTTTAGGCTTGTTTCGGCGTGGGAAAAATTTATGGTTATAGGTCGACATGGGATGCTCATGTTAGGAGCTGAACCTGCGTTGTTTACGATATTTCTGACCTGCTATATAGGATAGTCAAGCATGTTATTTGGGACATATTCATCAGCAGTTTGAAATTTTGGTGTAAGTGTGGCAATGTTAAGGATGTTATGTGAAGTAGAAATTTATGCATGAGTTTTTGGAGTTTTTACTTAATCAAGCTCAAATAATCATTGATTTATTAGAAAACAATGACTTCTAATTATCTTTTCTGTATATTGATACTGTTAAGGTCACGTGTGATTAGAATATATTACATTGAAAGTTGAGTAAAAAGTTAAGAACATAAACAAAAAGTTGTTCTCTACCTAATATTTTCTGTCTAAAGCTTGACGAGTCTTGAGAATAATGAAATATGAGATTACGGTATAAAAGCAGTAAGTATAAGATGAAATCTTGTTCCTTCCAACTTGATGGTTGACAGTCTTCTCATTCTCCTGTCTGTAATTCAAAAGTTGAATTCGTTCATTTGAAATATCTCTGGTGGTTTATTTGGAATATAAATTTTTGGTAAAATGTATTAAAAGTAGGTCAAATTCTGGTTCTCTAACTTTTCTTCTTCTTTTTTCGGTTTTTTTAGCATATAATTCCTCCAGGTATTTTGGGGCGCCGGGGGGGGGGGGGGGGGGGGGGGGGGGGTTTGTGGAACTGATTTCAATAAAGACTTTAAAGGTCCATTACCTATTGTAGTCTTGTAGACAGAATTTGTCACTGGTTAATTGAGATATTTGTCTGGGACATTATGATTTTGATGGTTGCACTACTCACCTGACTGTTGTTTCCATCTATTTCATGCTGTTCACCTTGGCATGAAAATTGTTTTTCAAAAGTGTGCAACGTTTTCTGACCTTTTCTGATTTTTTTCCCCCTGCCCCAGCGAAAGAAAAGCGAAGATGATCAGGAAAATACAGGTGACAAGTAATTGCTGCTCTGAAGCTGCTCGTGCCTGCTTGCTCTCCATGGTGAGCAATTCTAGTTGTGTGCTTGATGTCATGTTTCTTATTTGAACTTATCTCAGCTGGAGGCACAGGGAGATTTCTGCTCCTATTTTTCATCAGAAATTATTTCTTTCTGCTGTATTTCTTTCGATGGCAATCTCCATCTGCATAACTACATCATTCACGAGTCATGACTCTACATTCTGTGTTGTCAAAAGTCATGTTGTCCATATGTAATCATGTGCCCCAAATCTTGTTCTGTTCATCCAATGCAACGATTACTGAGGACGGCATCACTTGTGGTGTTGAAGTTTTTTACACTGATGCGGATATTGCAGGATGAAGATTGTACTCAAATTTGAGCTTTCGGGGATAATAATTCAAGCAATGTTTTATCTAAAAGCAGTTTGCAAAAGGAAAATTTAAGTGCGGCATATACTGATTACTTTTAAACCGGCTGAATCATGTGGTTTGGTCAGGCATTATTGTGCCAACCTTTCCTTTGATCTGGTTTCGCTTTCTGAATCTATCCAATGTGCTCTCTATCTCCTCTTATTCACAATGCATGCTGTTAAAGTTAAAACTGACTTGCATCCATTCCTTTTTTGCAGGTCACTGAAAGTGTATTATTAACTTATACCAAGATTAAGAAAAGGCTATTAAAAGAAAAGGACACTGTATATCAGCGTGAATGTGGCGTCGCGCAGTGAACATTGTCTACTAAGGGACCTGCCTTGATTGTTTTGTCGGTAACCTTGGTGGTAGCAAGGGAAGCTCGCTTGTTGTTTCATGGAGTTCCACTGATCACAACTCATGTGATGGACTTTGAATTATTGGTTCATGTTTGGATCGAGACCGAGGACAAAATGTTGTTCAATTTATTCAGAATTTGTTAGTGATATACTGTTAGACCTGGTTCGAAATCCAGTAAACATGATAGCTGATTGTTGAGACGGTGCAGTGATGTGTTGTCATTTGTTATGGTGAGTTCTGTTCAACTCCTGGCCACAAATGCTGGTACTTTGTAATGTTGTGGGTGGCGTCGCCCCTCTGTCCGCGCGCATCCAGCGCAGAGAGTTCACACTTTCTTCTTTCTGTCAGTTCAGAGGAGATGATGATGATGATGATGGGTTCTGTTGTTTCATGTTGTGTTGCATTTTGTTGTTTTTGGACTGGGGGGCCAATATTATACTTGAGCTGTTGGAGTGCAAATAAAGTAGAATCAGAAGCAAGCAGGAGGCTGCTAGTGCTTGTAATCTGGTGCTTTTTATCTTTGATTGCTTCCCATCCACAAATCAGGCCAACAGTTTTGACTACCCAACCACCAATTTGGACGATACTAGGTTACGTGCATTAATAGTGAGGAAAAAGTGACGAGGGCTGGTCTTTGTTTGGTCACTGGAGGGAAGTGAGACACCTGAAAGTGAGAGAGACCACCTCACCATCTGTTTCTTGTTCTCTCTCGAGTATCAATACGTATGTGTGGTGTATTAACAGCTGCTCGTTGGACTGCTCGAGAGACAAATGGAACAACTCAGGGATGCATTCGAAGGGTTTGGATTTCGTGGACCGCTTCGGATGCGGAACATCCTAAACGGGTGGACCGTGGGATCCCGAGTCGGCACCGGCAAGCGTCTCTTGCAGGGAAGAGAGCTGGAGATTTCAGAGGTGCTGCATTGTGAATGGTCCATCAGATCCAGATAACAAGGGTTTTCATATATTAAGATAGCATCTTCCTCCTCCCACTTGCATGATGCTCTCCTTCCAACCTAAAGAGTCAATAGGTTAGAGTATCAAACTTATGCATATGGGACCATCATTCATCTCATCCCCATCTATGTTACTTTGTTGCCTTCCCACTGGGCAAGGACCCATTCTAATACATGGGGACTTGTTCCTTTCTCTCATTGATCAATAATTTGTTTTTATATTAGCACAACACGTTCTATATCTAATGCGTAATATTAATTGTGTTAGATTGTACTACTATTAGATTGACAAGTTGCCACGCTAGCAATTCACGAGGATCCACATGTCAATCTAATAGTAATTTAATATGGTATAAAATTAGTAGTACAATAAGCATTATTGATATCATTTAATATTGTACATGATATTAGACTTTTCGATGAGCTATATGTCCTCTGCTGGCCTGGCCTACAGGGTCAGGTGCCCCTCTAGAGCGATACCGACGGTTTCTATGTGAATTGCACACAGGAGAAGGGAAAATCTTCATAGACTGGCTTCCACCAATCGAAGTTTTGCGCATTTGCATGCTTTCCCTTTAAAGCCAAGATTGGGGCATAAAACTTCGAGGAGTGTGTGGCTCTTTGATCTGAGAATTGGGACCCAATCCCAACACCTACATTTTATTACCAAATATAATGCTTTCCATTTGATACTATAATATAAGGTTTGCACACTATGTCTATAATATAAGGTTTGTACACATGTATGTTGCATGCATAGGGCAGGCAATCAATTGGCATAAACTAATCAGCTACACACTAATAAGGCCAAATAAAGTGTGGTTCGAAGAAAATGTTTTTCTTGTATTATTGGATTTGAGGGGCCAACCAAGGATTATGGAGTACATGTCAAACAATATTCTTCACATTCTATCTCTAATTTTAATTTCTAGAAAAGTTAGGGTTGGACCCAAACTTCTTATATGACCCGAAGCTACAATATACTCTAAAAGTTTGTAAATCGCAATGTGACAATTGCGACTTATAACTTACGTTGTTTGTTTGAACTGTAAGTCATAAAATGCACTAGCATTTACAATCCACTTGCAACATAAACAATTAATTTTGTGGTGATGCAAATCTCACTTACAGCCCATTTGCAACACAAACTGTTAATTTTGTGGTCATACAAATTTGTATTGCTGACAGTTAACTGTGATTAGATTAAAATTTTTAATTATGAGAAATTCTTTTTAATTATTAGATTAAAATTTTACTAATAATTTAATATTAGAATCTTTTTTATTACTAGATTAATTTTTTATATTAGATTAATATAATGTATTTCACTTAATCTTAATTCGTACTTTATTTATAGATTAGCAATATTTAATATAAATTTAATAATTTTTAATTAGATTAAAATTTAATTATTTATATTTAATATATTTAATTTTTAAATTTTTAATATTACTATTTTCATTTCTTTATTCTTTAATATTTAATATATCTAATATTTACTATTTTAGTATTTATTGATATTTTTAATATTTTTAAAATAAACCAATCCGTTAATTTTATGGTGAACTTTTTCATTTACTACTTACACGTTACGACAATCAAACACCATAAAACACTATAACTTTTCACTTCTAATTTTACGTTACAAATCAAAACCATAAAACTTACTTACGTGTAACTCACTTGCTGTAAAACAGTTTATCAATTACAACAATCAAATAAGCCCTAAATCTATAACCTACTCAACAAAACATAAAGCATGTGTAATAGTACGAACAAACAGTAGATTTCCATTTATGCATATTAATTTAAAACATAAAACAAGTACATGCTACAAGATGAACATAGGTGGCTCTCTTCATAATGCTTTCTTATATTTATTTGGGTAATTTCCTTGTGCAGTTGTGCAAGTTGGATGATAAATCGTCAAATTTTCATTGAGAGATAACAAATTTAGTGCATAAGTACAATGCACATGAAGATTTCATGTGTACACGTGACAAATGAGAGATGCAACCCAGGTGATCTGTAGTTAATACCATGCTAATAACAAACTAATCATTGATTAACTTATATAATATTTTATTGAGAAAACCAGCATAATTCTCTCTTTTTTTAATATTGTCATCATTTCATATTTTGTAATCACGTGCTCCTCATGCCTGCACATGATATGGGACTGAAGCAGTGAAGCTTGCCCTTTCGGAAAGGTTGGTAATAAAAACATCTATTTTTTTTTTTTTCGCTGGATTCTGGTGACTCTGTGGACCGTTGGGTAAAAATAAATAAATAAATAAATAAATAATAAATATATATATATTATATATATATATATATATATATATATATATATATATATATATAGGGCTTACTGTACCTCAGCCTGCGGGCTGAGAGAGTTTCTCAGCCTGCGGGACGTGGCTGAATATAGGCCACACATCGGTCGCAGAGTGTGGGCGCCAAAAAATATCAAAAAATCCCGCCTAAACAATCGTGAATCAAAATGACAAAAATACCCCTTTTAAATGACGACTGCGACTTCTAGCATTCAAAAGTAAAAAAACATTCCATGGTCGCAGACTTAATACAGAATAAAGAATACAAGACAAAAAATGCTATCGTATAGCAATGCGACCTCCTTCGGTACTGCGACCAAATTCGCAATCTTCTTTCTCATGCCTATGTAAAAGAAGTAATTAATATATATCTACCGTGATACAACACCAGTCTAGAAAAAAAGAGATGCACTAATGTTAATCTCGAGAAAGGAAAGATGTGCACCATACGTAATCTAAAGATATAGCCAAACAATTCTATAAAAAGTTAATTTGTACTTCGGATTCTCCCGCAATAAATCTTCAATTAAATATATTTTTTTTTTACCACTTCTTACATACTCAATCATCACCTCTAACAATTATTATTACTATTCATGTTCTTCCACAATATTCACCTTTATATAATACTTGTTACTAGGATATTATCTCATACCTAAAAAAAACTATATTTTTGCTCTTCCTTTTCAATTTGATTTCAAAAACTTCCAAAAAAAAATTCATTCTTGAATCATGTCTTCCCCTCTTCTTCCTCTGAACACTTAGATTTCAACTTCAATCGTTCCCCCACCGGTCCTTTGTCTTCAGGATATTCTAGTGAATCTGATACCAGTCTGGACTTCACTCCTTTTGACTATCTCACTACATCAAATAATGTATTAACTGATCATCTTATTCATGATGATAATGAAGTTTTCATGTGGGTTAGTGAAGAAGACATTATTCCTCTGCCACTTGACGGAGACATGCTTGATGAAAGCATGTCCTCTGATGCTGTAGGCTCGCTTCCTAGCAACGGGTCAGACGAAGAGCTTGATAGAGACGATCCATTCTGAGAGTTCATCGGTGAAACAAAAAACCTCAAAAACAGCAAGATGATGAGGAAATAAGTGATGAAGAGGAAGAGCAGAAGAATGAAGACGATGAATCTCCTTATGATGGTGATAATGACGAGGATTAGGATTTCCTGATCTTCTGATATTCAATTATATTTTGTCTTCTTTTAAAAGCTTTTAATTCTATTTTTTTTGTAAGGTCTCTTTCTCACTATATTAACTTATAAGCTCTTTTAATTACATATCCAAACTGCGACTGCTGCTCTTAAACACTGCGACCATAGTCGCAATCCTACTACGGATGCAATTTATGGTCGCAGTTAATCATTTATCAGTTCCCAATGCGACTTTCGTCGCAATAATGTACTGTTTTGGAGTTCAAAGTAATTTAAAGTTATAGTGTATTAACTTTTAAACTGTTTTGGATAACTGAACAGTCACCTAGGAAGTATACAATTTTTGGGAAAAGATAGAAAATATATTTGAGAGATATTCACGTGGTCCGAGAGCTTAAACCTTTTGGAATTCCGGGATTAAAAATATATAAAGGGTCATGAGCAAAGGATTAAAAACATACCATCGTCTTCACCGGAAAGAAGCCAATACATTCAAACAATGTCTTCACCATCACCACCGTCTTCACCGGAAAGAAGCCAATCATCAAATGATGATTTTATGTTTAGTTCTGAAACAATGTCTCGCTACGGGTCAGAATCTGAGCTTGATACAGACGACCCTTTCTGGGAGTTCATTGATGAACCAAAACACAAACATGAAGAGGAAGAAAGCGACGATGAGACTGTACCTGAAGAGGAGGAAGAGACAGAAGACGAAAGCGATATAGAAGACGAAAGCATGACTCTTGACGACGAATCTGATTACGATGGTGATGACGACGATTAGAAGTTAACAAAATGTATTTTGTTTTCTTTTTAAATATATATAAATCTGTTTTCTAAAGTTAATTGTGTTAAATAAATTTTTTTACTACTATGTATTGGTTGAAATACTGCGACCATGGACGCAGACTTAATAAATACACTGCGACCTTGGTCGCAGTTGCTGGACTTTAGTCTTAATCAACAACACTGCTGCCTTGGTCGCAGTTTCTGACCGTAGTCTTAATAAAATAAACTGCGACCTTGATCGCAGTTGTTGGTGTTTAGTCTTTATAAAATACACAGCGACCTTGGTCGCAGTTGCTGGTCTTTACTCTTACAATATAGCAGTACATCACTGCGACCTTGGTCGCAGTTGGTGGTCTTATAAATAATCAACAACAACACTGCGACCTTGGTCGCAGTTGATGGCCGCAGTCTTAAAAAAATAATCTGCAATCTTGGTCGCAGTTGCTGGTCTTTAGTCTTAATCAACAACAACACTGCGACGAGGTGACACGTCACCGTAGCAGTTGCTTAGTCGCAGTTTTTGGTCGCAATGTCGCCCCTGGTCGCAGTTCTTTCTGTTTGCACTGATAGTCTTATGCGACCTTGGTCGCAGTGTCCTCTCTGGTCCAAGTTGTTTTGTTTGCAATGCATGACTGCGACCAAAGGTCGTAGTTTATAAAAAACAAATATGCTTTTTATTTATGTCCACGCATTTATCTCCAGGCATGTGAAAATGATACAAAAAATGATCTCTTATACAATAAGATTGACTGTTACAATATAGCAGTACAAAGAAGATTAAACATCAAAAGAGCCCTTATTGAATAAGAGCAGTGGTGTTATTGAGGTCCCCGTGTATTAAAAAACTGCGGACGTCGAGGACCATGACTTCTTCCCTTGTGGACGAACATCGATCAAGTTCACCGGCCAAAATATACTCCCAGAGGCCCAGCGAACCTGAAAAAGGACAATCAAGCTCTGGGTCATCTTCGTGCATAGGGTCATCTTCATCCATGGAGGCAGGCCCCTATTAGAGACTCTGAAGAAGGCGGAAATTCTCAGAGCAATTGCTCTCAAATGAAAACAGTCTAATTATGGGCTGTTAAAGGGAGAGTGTAAGCCCTATTTATAGCCAGCCCATAATAACCATAATTAATGGTTCATTAATCAGAACCGTCGGCCTTAATGGTCTCAATGAAGAGCCGCTGCGTGGACAACAGCTTCGGGAAAACAACGAATGGTGCGGGTTCGTCAACGTAGACTTGACGTTAAAAGATCTCATAAAATCTTTATGACAGGTCGCGTCTCACGGAGTGACTCCAAGTCGCATCAGACAACATACAACTTTTCATTTTTCATTTAGATTCAAAAAAATGACTTAATCCAAAATAACACTTAATAAACAACAACACGGCGACCTTGGTCGCAGTTGCTGGCGGCAGTCTTAAACCAAAACAGCAGTGTCGACCTTGGTCGCTATGCATCTTAATCTAAAGGAAAACACTTACTTAACGTACTGCGACCAAAGTCGCAGTCCATGTAATACAACCTTAAATTGCAGTTGCTGGCCATCTTTATCAACAACAACACTGCGACCTTGGTCGCATTTAACCATGTACACTGCGACCAAAGTCTTTGACTAAGGTCGCAGTTTAAATGTACAATGCGACCAAAGACTCTGACTACATTATATATAAAAAAATAAACTATAAAGTAGAATTTTATCGCAGGCTGAAAACATTGATCTGAAAAGATTTTATATTTTAAAAAAAAAATTTATCCAAGGCTGAAAAGGAGAAACTAGATCTTTCAAAAAGAGGTAAAGAAATACGGCGAAAAGTAATTTATATCCTATAAAGAGCGGCAAAATAAAAGGGGGGAAAATAATAATAAACAATAATGAATAGTTATCATAAGGGTATTTGGTAATTTAACTTCTCCCTAAAAGCGGGCCGCAAGTCAGTGAGGTGACAAATCGAGCCACGTCACCGCAGGCTGAGAGAGTACTCTCAGCCCGCGGGCTGATATACATTTTTCTCATATGTGTGTGTGTGTGTGTGTGTGTGTCCGCTAGCGGGATCAAAGCGATGAGCAGTGGGGTTGGTTGGGGGGGGGGGGGGGGTGGGGGCACGAGCAGGAGCTCAAACGAACCCAAGGCCGACCACTTGACCATTTGCAGAGACTCAAAAATCATCTCCTTGGAAGAATAAAAATGTCAAATTTTCTAACTATATTTCCATCTTTTTTTTTTCCTTTTTTTCTCTTTAATTTTTCTCATAACATCTTATTGTGATAAAATCATAAAAGTAATTATCTTTCTACCAAATTTTACTATAATATCATTCAAGATTTTATCTATTTTCATTTTGACTGTTATATAAGAAGTTAGCAAAAACATTCATACTATGATAAGACTTTTAAAAAGTTATGTTCTTGTAAACAACATATAGGAACTAATTACGATTTTTTTTAAAAACAATTAATTATATACATTTTTTTTAGATGGATTATATGCCTTTTTAATCTTAAAATTAGTTAAACTTTTTCAAAAGCACATAATAACTAATTATTTGCTTTTTGAAATGTTTTTGGTATTCTACCAACCAGAAATAATAGTACATCTACAATGCACGGTAAGATTCAATTTGAGAGTAGATGTGAAGCAATTGTACATTTTAACCGATTCTAACTTCTCAAAGAGTTTGCAATAAAATAGTGAAAATTATTATTATTATTACTACTAATAGTAGTGTTAATATTAGCATTAGCATTGTCATTACTACTATTACTACTTGTAGAAGTATTAATATTAGTACTAATGTATTGTGGCATTTCTTCATTGGGAATTTGCATCATCTTTGCTTTCACTTTTTAGAATTTGTGTTCTCTTTTTATCTGCGTGTTAACGCAGGATTGATTTTTTTATAATATGCGTGGGGCTCACACGCATGAACTGACACTCAACAAGATACTCATATAATTAGCTCTATACTCTTCGTACAAATCACCAATACTTGGATAAAAACAAATAACAAAAGGCTTGGTAATGTTTAAAAACAACATGAGCATTTCAGCATCTCTAAATCTATAAATACACCTACACTTTCCCCATTCTCCACAGCCAAAGGCCAAAGAAAAGAAGACAAGTCTCTCCCACAACAAGCAACCATGGCCATGGCATTCAAGATGGTAAGCAACACCAGCACCCAGTCTCTCTACTCTCTTGTTATATTTCATGGTGATTGTTCCAATGAGTGCTGATGTTTGTTCTGTGAATGAAGGCGACGGAGGGGATGAAGGTGAAGGAGGAGTGCAAGAAGTGGTTCATGGAGATGAAGTGGAAGAGGGTTCACCGATACATCGTCTTCAAGATCGACGAGGGGTCCAAGACGGTGATCGTCGACAAGGTCGGGGCCCCGGGCGAGGGGTACCCGCAGCTCGCGGCCTCCCTCCCGACGACGACTGCAGATACGCAGTGTTCGACTTCGATTTCGTGACCCTTGACAATTGCCACAAGAGCAAGATCTTCTTCATCACATGGTTGGTACCCTTCACTGAGACTACAGACAACTTTGTGGGCATAGGATGCCAACAACTGACATAAAAATATGCCTGTTTAGTTTGTGTTTTTGTTGGTGTGATTTGGTTTTAGCAAGTGCAGTCCTGGCATGAACCTTGGCATGTGATCATCATATTCTTGATTTATTTTACTTGGTAACTTGACATAGAAATATCCTACTAATTTGAAGTTTTGCAATTAGTTGTGATGATAAGATGATCAAGGCTGTTGTTGGTTAACAATAATCTAATACAAATTGCTAGTAAAAAGAGAAACCATATGAATTAATCTAATACAAATTTACTACATCTATGATAAGATCCAGGATTCTTTAATTTTTTTGTTTGATTACTTTATTTCATCAATGAAAAACTTGAAACACAAAGTTAATAAGCTCACAATCTGATTGTGTGTAGAAGTGATCAAAAGCTTACAGGGTTCAGGTATTTTATCAGAGGAAATGAAAAATCCCTTGCATTCTCAAGTTTTACACAGTTCTCAGCTTCATTATTTGAAAACTTATTTTCACAATGGTAGCTAAAAAGCAGCCACTGTTTTCTTCAAAACTAGACTTCAACGGGCAAAAAAGCCTCACCAAATACATCTTTGAAGAAAGCCTTCATTAGATCTTATCACCAACAAAGCCACACAATTCCTACGTGTGTGGATTAGGGCTCTCTTTTACCTAAAGTTTTCAACAAAGGTGTCCTCACAAAAAACCCAAAGTTTTCCAATCTATCAAACTTTGCATTCATGAGGTTTGGCAAGCAATTATTTCTCATGCCATCTCACCTGCACACTGTTGTTAATGGCCTGAATGATGCTTCTTTTTTTTTCTTCCCTTTTACTTGTAGGTCTCCAACAAAATCAAGGATAAGAGCAAAGATGCTATATGCAACCTCAAAGCAAGGGCTGAGGAGGGTTCTTGATGGGGTCCACTATGAGGTGCAGGCCACTGACCCAACTGAGATGGGGTTTGATGTCATCACAGAGAGGGCAAAATGAGATGTCATCTAATTTTCACCACTTTCTTTTTCTTTTCTTTTTCTTTTTTTTAAGTTTTTAATAATAATGAGTGTATTAAGATGTGTTTAATTATCTGGTTAGGTCCTTAACAAAGAGAAGAAGGGGTTGGTAGGCTTGACCACCCATTTCTCTTTCATATATATAATGTTTTGTACTACTGAACCTGACCTTAGTGGTTTGAAGTGTTGCATTATCTTGTGATGGTGAACGATTTCCTTATGGTTGTAGAATTCGTCCCAAAGTCTCTTTACTTGATTATTTAATAGTTCAGTTAAGAAAGCCGAGAAGGAAATATGTGAATAATAGTAATCAAATTTTCGCCCTTGGAAGATTAGTTTGTCTTGTTCGCTCTCGAAGAAGTTAGAAGTCTTTTTTTTAATCAAAATGGGGCGGCCATAGAGCAAAAAAAAAACAAGCTAATAAGAAATGCCCATGAGAAGATGCCAAGAGATCTAAATGGATAATAGTAAAGGGAGTGCTTTTTAAGCGTTATGACGAAAGATTAACATAATGGAGTTCATACAGAGATCCAAATGGAGAAGGATGAAGAAGTTGGGCTAGGACCTACTGATGTATGACAATAATGTCGCCATCTCAATCAATTGTGTTCTTCTTTACATTTTTTTTATTTAGTAATTTTAGTTCTACACATTCGATGTAGTTAATAATTCTTCTCATTTTAGCACACCAATTTTATTTTAAAATTTGCTCTCGATTTGTTTTTTTTTCCAGAAGACTTACATATATTATGAAAAATATTGATGTGCCGCGGGTGAATACAAATTATTCAACTCTTTCCATTTGATTAAGCAATTAGTATATTTGCATTTCCAATGAGAAACAAATTCACCTATCAAAAAATATCATGAACGTGTCAAGGAAAGATATAAGGAGCTAGTTTACCTCTCTGATTTTACCATCAAAGGAAAAATATCAACCTTAAGAATACACATGAGAAGATGTACATAGGACTACTCTGGTGGCTTATCATGAAAACTCTAGGGGATGCTGTGACTTGAAGCAAAGTAATTGCTACAGAGAATATAATCAAATGAGAGGAAGTGTAGCAAACAAACTTTCTTTCCATCTATTTGACTCCAACTCTCAACATGAATGTATGATGACACTTGAGTATGCATGAATATGTGAGGACAGCTTTCTTGTAATCTTCTCGTCTATTTGACTATGTTGTCCACGCGATTGAATATGTCTGGTCTTTTAGTTAGAGGTGGCTGTGGTTGGAGAGCGGCTCAGGTTACTTAGTGGTTCTGCTTCGTTCACGCTCCTGTCATCCCTCAGAGGTGGCGTCCTGTTTGGGAGAGATGTCTGGGTATCTTGCTCAGATGGACTTCATGTTACTCACATATATCGGGAGGGTAATAGATTGCAAATTGTCTGACATGCAGGTTTCTAGCATTGTCGCTCCAACTTGGTGGTGTACTGCTCCATCTTTTTGTTCTTTTTTGATTTTTTTGATGATGTTTATAGCAAGTCTAATTTTAGATTTTGTTAATTTCATTTGGATCGAACTCTTATGTATTACTTTTTATTTGATATTAATAATGGATGAGCTGGATGATGAGGGTGCTAAAGTGATGCCAGCACAGCTGGGATGTCTCGGTGCGCCTACTGATCGTGTCACCCAACAACTTATGGAAAAACAATAATGACACTTCTTTGTTCAGGTGGAAAAGCTGATTTGCCTACTAAAATATGTCATTATATCGTGGCAAAAGGTCGTTCATTTTTCATCCACAAGGATACCGCAAGCAAAACTTGCTCCTAAATCCTAGTGCTAGGGCAATTGTGCAAGCTTGAAAGAAGTAATTCTAGTAAGACTTAAACTTTATTATACATAACTACTAGAGACTTCACGTTGCTCAACCCTCATCAGCTCGAATAGTTATTGTGTACTTTGCATGTGATCTTTTTTTTAAAGCTTATTTTATGAAAAATATATGTAAGTTTTTCTCATGTTTAAATTTAATACCCTGTACTATTTTTTAATTGTTTCCTTCTTTTCTCAATTTGCTATCCTGAAAAATATTAAAATCCCCAAATTACCTTGTTGCTTCTTCCCGAATCAAACATAAAACCCTAATTTTATAAAAAGTGAGTGGAGGCACTTATGAAAGTGTGCTGAAGAACCATATGAAAGAGGAGATGATGGTGTAGGCAGTGGACAAGGTGGTAAGCTAGAGCAGGAGAGAGAGAGAATGATGATCGTGCTATAGAAGGAGAGATAGGGTTTAATTAGATTCAACTGGGTCTCGAGATTATAAAGGGTGTAAAGATTGTTGTGTTATAGGAAGGAGAGAAAATGGATAATGGTTATGGAGAAGGTTAAAGAAGTAAAGGTAATGGTGTTAATGAAGTGGGAAAAAAAAAGTTCTCTTTTTCTCTAGATTAAACTTTCTTAAAAGGAAAAATGAAGAAGTTGATAGGAAAAGCATAAAAAATAGTAGAACAATAACGGTGAACAAAGGAAAAACTGGTGCGGAGAGGAGGAAGAAGGAGAACGAGCGGGTTTTACTTGATTAGGATTAGAGGAAGAAGAAAAGGACAAAAAATTCATTGAATTTCAGTTGAAAGGTAAAAATGGCTAATTCTTCTACATGATATTAATATGTAAAATAAAAAAACTTTAAAATATTAGACAATCAAAAAATAGCATAGGGTATTAAACTTAAATATAAGGAAAACATTTGAGGTATTTTCATGAAACAAGCCCTTTTTACCCTTACCTCAACAATTTGAGTTGAAGAATATTGAAATATAACAGAAATTGACAAATAATTTTTTTTAAAAATTGTTTGTAAATTAATATTTCATCTCTCC